>JBAFWW010038874.1:0-16174 GCA_036873685.1 Agapornis canus | reverse complement strand
TCTGCCCATGGCAGGGGTTGGAACTGAAGGAGCTTTAAGGTCCCTTCCAACCCAATCTTTTCTACGATTCTATGAATAGAGCAGCTGGTTGGCCAAGTAGCTTTTGCTGTCCCTGACCTCTTGTAGCTGAGACGTGGCTTTGGAGAGCAGGGAAGAGACTGCTCTGCCTCTTCTCACAGACTGGATAAAAATCAGTAAGAAAAGCTTGTGCTTTAACCCTCCTGCCTGCCTGGTTTGTCTTTGCCCAGTTGTCCTGATACCATCCTCTGGTAACCCAGCTGCAAACCACTTTTCCCAGTCCTCTGACACCACAGATGAGCCTGTAGGAAAGAAACCACCTACAACTCTGATGTGCAAAACAATGAGGAAAGTGAAGATGTGGGGCTCCTCTTCACTGATTGAGAAGGAAACAAATGAGAGGAATGAAGACAGTGTGGAATAACAATAGCAATGATTTGAAATGATGGATTTAATCTCAGTCAGAAATATCTTGAACTGATACTCCAATATCTGTGCTTAGCCCTACTAATCCTCACCCCTTATTGGTTATGTCCTCCCCTCCTACCCATCCCTGCTTCTCCAGCCCTTACTACAACCCAGTAGCAAAGATGATGTCCACAAGGCTGCAGCCTGCACTGGGTGAGCAGCAGCAAACTCATCCTGGTTGGATGCTGGGTTTCCACAAACCAGTGTGGACCGGCTGGGAAGTTTTTGCTTCCATCTCCCGACTAATGGCATCTGAGTAAAGGAAACCAGAGCAGCAGCTGCAGGGAAGCAAACAAAGCAGCCATGGGGGCTGGGGAAGCAGGGGGAGAGTGCGCTAGCACTCAATTCCTGACTCTGTTATTCTACTGAATGGGTTATTTCCAACTGTGGGTTGCATTTACTGAGCTGGATTAACACGTGTGCACGTGCATATGTGTGCATCCACATGACAGTTCTCCACCATAACTTCATTGCCCTTAGCTGCTCCATCTCCAGTTCACCATGTTTCAGTTTCTTAGACCCTCTTTTGCAGCCATTTAGTCACTAAACAAAGGAGCCCCACTACAAAGAGAGCCGTAGCAAAATGGGAGCAATACATTACAACCGACAAGTGTTTAGTCACCCGAAGAGGCGGGGAGGGAAAATGCATCTAAAGGCACCCAATTTTGAAATGAACCTTGGCTCTTCATTACTCATAAAATAAACCAAGGAGGCAGCTCCAAGATGGCAGGGAAAACATTTGCTGGTGATGAAGCCTCCCCTAAATGGCTTGACATCCATCCTGTGTATGTCAGGTGAGGAAAGGAGGCTTTCAGGCAAGTTATTCTGCTCATTCGTATTCCTGGTGTTTGCTATATGCATCCTGCCGGGTGATGTTGGTCAGAATCACAACCACGCAGAATAATAAAGATACTCAGGCCTGTAAAACTTGTGTTCATTTTCTATCCAGAGGTCCTGCTACTAATACTGCCTCTGCAGACACGGTTTAGGCAGCATTTTGGGCATCCCAACCTTATTCTCACATTAGATAATAGAGTTCTCCAACACATCCTACTCTCTCCTGCTATTATTTATTCTTTAAGAAAAATAGGCAAGGGAAAAGAGATATATTTCCCATTGAGGTTTTGAGAAAGATGAAGGAGGAGTGGAGCAGAGAGGTAAAAGGGGGTCTGAGAGAGAAGTGCACAGCATTGCATTTACTGAGACCTTGGGAGGACACAGAAGAGGTGACAAGTAGCCAGGTGAGACAGATGGGGAAGAGATCACTTTTCTGGGATGGGCTGGGAGAAACAAGCAGAAGTTACATACTTGGTCTCTATTATTCTTACTATTACTGGTGTATCAACACTGCTGGGCTCTAAATGGTGCTAGGGCCAATGCTTCTCTCCTGGGTTGCTCCTATCAAGGGGAGCACAAGTCAACAGAGATCAAGACACTGATGACTCTTCAGTGCTCAGACTCTGGCTGCTGAATCATTTTACAGTCTCTTTGCAGTGGGACAGTGTGACCAATGGCTAAATGAACACCAGAAATGTATCTGGTTGTCAGGTCCTGAAGCCACTAATGACCCTGATCAGCCTCACTTGGGGCCTCCAGCCACAGGCTCAGGAGCTCCATCTAAGCTCAACCCTGGTGCTCTATTCCTTTCCTGAGCTCTGTTGGTGGTGTGCTCATCCCCAGCCCTGCCTGTGGTCCTGCCTCCAGAATAGACCTCAGACCTGTGTGGTAGGTGGCTAATCTTTTGGATTGACCCCATGCAATGCAACTTCTGTCCAGTGCTGCTCCTGGCTCCTTCTCCTTTAGCTCCTGAGTGGGCTCCTAGGGTGGACCCCAGATGTGGTTCATCCCTTGTCTTGCCTGAACTGCCAATGGATCCTGTTAGCACCTTGCCTGCTGTGTTCATGTGATGGGGGACACCACTCTGGGTGGGGAGGGAGCTGGGGTCACCCCAGTTCCTGCCTTGCCTTCCCTCTGAACAGCCAGCCCTGTTCAGAGGCTGACATGGATTCCCATAGGGGATGGTTTACTGTGCAGCCGGTTGCATGGGGAATTTTCCACTGAAATTGTTTTCTGATGTAAAATGCACTTTCTGCAGGATTAAACCCTTGTCTGAGAAACAAAAATCTGTCTTGGAAACTGAGAGTTGGGCCAATTTAGCTGTGAACTTGTGGGTGCTTGATGGGAGCCCTAATTCAAAGCCACTGGTGCCTCCACCAGCCAGGCTAAGGCCAGCGCTGCAACCTGGGATTAGTCAAAACAAACCTGTTTGCTCTATGGCAAAATAAGCTCTATTTTCCGAGACAGGTTAGCTCTTGGGATTTCAGGAAATACAGGCATTCAGCTTTTCACCCAGCTGCAGTCTGAAGTCATTTACCTCCATCTCATGCTGCTTAGCTTCCAGGGTCCACCGAGATGACAACCCTATCACACAGTGCTGTGGACCACTGAGCAAAATTCTCCGCTGAGTTTGAGTAAATGCATAAATGATCTTCCTGGTGAATGTCTTAAGCCCAGCTGGGTTACCTGTGCGTTAAACCAGGCTCCTGAAATATCAGCATGGGCAGATACGAAATGTCAGCTCCAGCATGTGACAGAGCAGTTGAGCCCTTACAGAGCCAAGGAGTGCAATTAGAGGGGCAGAGTTAGAGGGAGGTGAAGAGAAGAAAGATTTTAGGGGATGTGGAGAACCAAGAGCTCTGATTAGGTACAACAGCAGTAATAAGAAAAGTGTATTTCCAGGGGAGAAAGCCTCTCTAGTATTTACTTGATGGGGTTCTTCCTTAGAAATAATCAGCCTGAATCACAGCTCCATTACGGGATGGTTACACTGATGTTTGACTGGGGAGAAAGCAGAGGTCTGGTGTGAAAGCAAGGCTCCTGTTTTACCCCTGTAAATAGTGCTGAAGATCAAAGCATGTTTTTCCAGCACGGATACAAAGGAGGGAGCCAGCCCCACGCTAGGAAGTGAAGCTGCTTTTGCTCCTCAGCACTGACAGTCTGAACCGTGCCTTGTCTCTGCTGCATTGTCATCCTCACTCAGATCTTTGCTGCTATTTGGAAGAGGGTTTTACTGCTTTCATTCATTAATTTCTTTTTGCAGGAGGCCCACATAACCCTTTGCATCCCAGACAGGAAACGTCACTTTTATACAGGGTGAAATCTGGTCGTGGATTCATGAAATGCTTCTCAAAGTAGTTTCTAACAGAACTAACCAAGTGTTTTGTTCCCTCTAATTCTTTCATGGTCATATTCTCAGGATTTTTCCCTCTGTCCCACTCTTCTCCTGTGAAGGGATCTCAGACCAGAAAGTCTCTGGCCAGTGCCTACCTCAGTCACAGTGGGTGGATTGTACTGCTGAGTGTTTAGGAAATGGACAGGAAAATACACAACACATGTAAGGTTTCATGGCAACGGTTGGCTGTGATCTCTGGGTAGGCAAAAAGGGATTCATCTCTTCATCATCAAGTGTCCTGCACACAGGAATCGCCATGGCTGTGCTATAAGCGAACACCTTTCTGACTTGTTTGCCTTTGAAGTTGGTCCTGCTCTCTAGTTGGAGAAGACTTCCAGATGTCTCTTCCAACCTAAATTATTCTGATGTTAATGTCCTCGGGGGCTGAGGAGCCTGGCTTAAGACTGAACCCATGGGCTGCTCACTTTCTGAAGGGGGTTTCTGCCCAGACATAGCAATATCTAGCAAGCCCCAGTGCCCTCCAGGCCTAATTTTAGCTCAGTGCTGCAGGCTGGTTTCCTGTCATGGGCCAGGAGAAGGTTAATGATCATCTGGGCAGCTCTCCAAAACCTATCTAATGTTTATTCAGGATAACAGCATTGCAGAGGAAAGCAGGCATGACCACCTTCCATGCACAGCTTACCCAGCACTGCCCTGCCCCTGCACACAGCTCTGCTGCAGGAGCTCTTGGAAGAGAAACCTTCTTCTTCCTTAGGTCCAGACAGGTCCTGTGCAACACTGACAACCCTGCTTATGCCATGACATCTTATCCAAAACATATGCTGTATTTCTACAGGAAAATACTTCTAAGAGGCTGTTTGTTTCAGCAGCAGAAATAGATACTCACCATTCCTGTTAAAATGCGTTAAAAGCCATGCTACAGACAAACACATGTGCCATAAGCACCTTAGCTTGTTGATCCCCATGAAGGAACAGTGTTCAGCCCGACTGCAGCCTCCAGGTCCCTACAGAGCTAGGGGGAGCTGAGGGATGTGGAATCGTGGTCCCAGACTGATGGTGGTGGCTTGTTGGATCTGGATGTTGCAAGTCTGTGCTCAAGATGGGTCTGGGATGAGGTGAGAGGATGAAGGGTGGATGCAAACTAGCACGTGTGGTTGTGCAGGGATGAGAGATAGCAGAGACTGTATCCTCTGGCAGAGACCATAAGGTGGTTATGGGTGTTTATTCACCTCAGATGCTGTTTAAGAGCTTGATTTCAGCCATAAACTTGCAGCCTCCCACCAGCATGGCCTCTGTAGTTGTTCTGCCATGCCTTTGATATAACATGGATAGACATGATGGACTCATCCCAAGGATACCCTGTGCCTGTAAGGAGGTGGGTGCACTGCTTTCTTGGGGCTCCCCTTGGGGGTCTCAGGGCTTCATGAAGGGTTTGCTTATGGCACATAAAGCCTGAAGTCCTGAGATGTGCTGTGGTGAGAGAATGACTTATCCAGCAATGACTACTCACAGACAGACATGGCCAGCAACAGAGCCCTTGCTGCTTCCCTTGGGGTGTGGAAAAACACTGTGCTGACAGCAAAAAGTGTTTTCTGAGATTCCAGTTTCACCATCAACAGACCCAAAATAGCTGGAATTTGTTGGCTTCCCAGGGATGCTCTGAGAGGCATCGTGAGAACATCGATTTAGTAGGCTCTCTGGAGAGTGCTGAGGATGTGTTTCCTCCTACCTGAAATGGTTAGGAGATGGCTGAGCAGCCAGATGGCTGTATTTGTGTGGAGCTGGTGTTAATGTCTTATTTGATTGTGTTTGCAGCATGGTTAATGTGGCTTCTAGATTCCTGAGCAGGTATCTTTATTATGTTAAACCTAAACAGAGCAAAGATATGGCTTTACTGTGGGCTTAGCTGTTAAACTATGTGCCAGGCTGTTTCTCTCAGGGGTAGATGATTTCCCACTGAAATATGCTGGGAATAAGCAGGGCCCATCTTTGTCCATAGTGGATGCTCAGCCATGGGCATGAGGGGCTGTTGTGTCTTCTCTATGATGCAGCAAGACTAAAGCCAAACCAAATGGCCTTCTATCAAAAAAAAAAGTGTGGATAGAAGCAGAGAAGCTGCTTGTACCAGAAACTGGTTGTGTGTTGATATGTGGCTAATGCCAAACTGCTGGTGGAAAAGCTGGAGTAGGAGCTATTGGTCCATTAACATTGGTTATGGGAAAGCTCTTCAACTGCTGGTGGAAAAGCAACAGTAAGAGCTACTAATGTGCTAGTGTGGGTGCAGCATGGAAAAACCCTTCTCATGGTCAGGTAGGTCTGTGGTCACTCTTAGGGCTGCTGCATCTCCCTGCTTGTCCAGACACCTCCAAAAGTGGTGGAGGAAAACTGTGGACCCCAAGACAGTAGAAGCAGGAGCTATGCCAGGATTTGTATCACCTGTCCTTTTCATAAGCATTTCCTATGGAGGTTACCCAAGTTGAAAAAACAAGTGAGCCCACAAGACCCACCCTCTCTGGAGGAAGGGAGTTTATCGTTAATAATCTTCTGCTGAAAGGGTGACATCTGTTTTGGACAAACTGTAATGAGATTTAAACCCCAGGTGGAGGCAGGACTTCACGGTAATAAATGATGTTCTGTATGTCTAAATAGTTTTAATTTTTTCCTGGCAGAAATAGCTGCTTTTCACCTCGGGCTTTTTTGCTGCTTTTTTTCTTTTTTTTTTTCTTTGCCAGCTCGTTTTTGTTTAATGATTGCTATTAATTTCCAGGGTGGCAGATGGATTCCAGGCTGAAATGAGGAAAAACAGATCATGAAGGTGTGAGCGTGCTGTGAACGTGCGCACAGGTCACACTTGTGCTGGTGGAATGCCATATGGGGGTGTTTGCTTTTCAGGGGAGCTATTGCTGCTTGGTAGGTGCTTCCCAACCCTGGGGTGCTTGAGCATCCTTCCCTTAGATGGGAAAGAGAATTACTTTTCACTGTAACTCTGCTTATTCAGACCTTGATTCAACAAAGCTGCTGATTTCAGCAAGGCTTTGGGAGGAATTCAAACCAGCACTTCAGTGCTTTGCTAAACCTGAGCTCAAGTGAGCTGGAGAGCAGCACATGGTCTGCAGGACATGTGAAGGAGCTCCCTGCCCAAGTCTGGTGATGCTTATGGCTGGGTACTGCCAGATGATGAGAATTCCTCCTCGGGCATGAAATGCAGACACTTCCCAGTGCTTTTCCTGCATTACTGTCATTCCTTTTTTCTAACATAATGTGGGATGCTCTAACAGGCAATCTTTCTCCATCCTCTGGCTATGGAGACAAGTGGCTGCTGCTGAACCCAGCACATTCTGCTATAAGCCCCGAATACCCAAAGGAAGACTTCCTTTATCCTCTCTGCCACCACCTCCTCAAGGAGAAGCCTACTGAACAGCTAATGCCAATTAGTGCTGCAGTGTGCTGGGATGCCCTTCTTTCTCTTTCCCCTCCTGCTGAGCACACCTGGCCTTGGCTCAGGGTGTAGGTGTGCAGGATACATTGGTGGCCAGGTGAGAAGCTGGGTACAGGGAATGAAGCTGATGATGGGCCACTACATGGCAGTGCCAACTTAGGTGCCCCAAGACTGGAGTGTGGTGGAGGACAAGGGAAGGTGGTTCTGTTGCCTGGATCTGGGTGAGCCCTGGGGGTGGAGAGAAGGGGTTAGAGATAGAAAGTGCAGCATCTCAGGTGATGTAGATAATCTCCTTTAATCTCCTGCTCAAAATAACCCAAAGTCAAGTAAAGGAGGGATTATATGGCCTAAGCCACTGTTATTGCCAGGGTGTAACAGACTTAGGCTGCATCTGAAGGGATGCTGAGGAGGAAGAGGAGCTGCAGCAAATACTGGCCTTCTGGAAATGCCTCCCCACTGTTGGTGGCTGGTGACCTGCCTGAAGAGCTCAAGGAAGGAGAGTGGGGGCTGCAGTGTGTACAGATACCAGCAGACTCAGGAGCCTGTGCAGGGACATGGTCCCAAGGGAGAGACTCTTGGATGCCCACTTGTCACATTGGCACTACTGATGGGTTTATTCTTAGTTCAGGATCCGAAGTGCTTTATAGCCATTAATTATCCTAATGGTAGAATGGTGACCATCAAACCCATTTTACAGATGAGAAACAGGGCCTGTGAGGAGCTAAATGACACATCAGGTGCTGGGGGAGAGCTGTAGTGAGGTGGTCAGTCCCTCTTTCCAATTTTAATGCACCTTTTCCTGTGTCCTCATAGCTATGAGGCACTGGGAGGTTGAAGGCATCTCCTACTCTTTGCCAAAAAGCCACACCAGGGCTCGTGTGCTGCTGCCAGAGGAAACTGAATTGCAGAGCTCTATTAATCAGCTCCTGATGATGCCTACAAGATAACGGCAGCACCGAGACAGTGTGAAGTGGGATTGCAACAGGGAGGGAGCAGAGCATGTTCATTTTAATGAGCTTGTCCCTGCCTAAAGGAAAGAGAAAGCAAGAGGCCAACCTGGTTTAATAAACTCTAGCATGTGGATTTAATCAGATAGATCATTGTTCCCTGGCACAGGGATGAATATATTAAAAAAAAAAAAAGAATGATTCAAACTTTTCCCCTATTGTTTTTCATTTGTATTATGTGCCACGGTGTGATAAAGTATCCTGGGGCCAACTTGCAAGGCAATAAAAGAGACAGTGAAGGAGAGCAAGATGTTGATCCATGCGAGTGAGCACAAGCACAGTGGGGAGGGAGGCTGCTGGTGGGCAGGGCTCAAAGTAAGGAGTTGCAGCATCCTCAGCCCCACACCAAAACCCCAGGGATGATGTGGTTATGGGGTTTGACCTGCCATCAGCTCCTTTTCAGGTCTCCAGCACCAAGCCTAGACAGTTCAGCAAGGTTGTGATCTGATGACTAATAAGAGTTTAAATTTGACACTAAAAGCTCTCCCTAATCAAGCTTGAAACCTTCATCTCACTACAGGAACACCTGTGCACAAGCATATCCCCATGCTCCTGTCTCAGGAAGGAAAGAGGTACTCATCCAGTCACCTAGCTTCTGCTGGGACACCAATTAGGGCAATGTGCTGGTGGTGTTTTGAGGTTACATGGTGCTTGCCTTCAAGGGAATGGTGAAAAAGGACAAAGATTCCTCCGGGTTCTCCCTTCCTCCTTACCAGGGCTCCCTTCATCATTGCCTCTCCATTGTACCATGTGCCAAGAGTGCTATTGCATGCACAGCAGGAAGGCAAGGTCTGCATTATAGAAAGGAACTGGGCCACTGCTCACTGGTTGAATGCCACATCTGTGTACCTGGGGACAGACATTGCAAGGAGGCATGGGGAGCTGTAGATCCAGCACAGCAAAGAGCAAAATGAGTCTGCAGGCAGCATAGGTAGGATTACATTGCTGTTTGCCTCAGTAGTGCATGGTTCAGGGCTTGAAAGTCTCTTACTATCTGGGTGTGAATAAAACCAGCGTACGTAAAACAGTCTTTTGTACTAAACCCTGGGCAGACCACCTGGAGCTGTGGCCAAGGACAGACCTTAGGGGCCTCCAAGCTGCCTCCATGGAATTCACCTCCTTTGCCCTGCCCAAGCTCGCTCTTCATGACTCAGGCTTAATAGCCCCCAGTGCTTGCTTTGCTTACCCTTATCTGCATGCCACCCTGAGACATGAGCAATCTGCTCTGCAAGGCTGGGTCAGAGGACTCAGATAGGTTTATTAATATACTCTCCTTAATATTAAAGCCAGAGTTGTCCAGTTGCATTGGCGTATGGTGAGACAGCCTTCAGGAGGACAGACAGCTGCCCTGAAAGTATATGGATGGCTAAAGGCAGGCAAAAGAGCATTTGGCAGGGGACTCTTGCTGTATAGCAAAGCTGTATCTGATGGAATCTAGAGCAGAGGCTGGGTTTGTGGTGAAACCCCAGGAATTGCTCTTGTTTTGGCCCCTACCTTACTTCAGAATGCATCACCTCCAGAAGTGACTGCAGGCTTATGGTAGTGCTTGGAGGAGGGGGAAATGGTGTTTCCTTCCTTTGGAAAGATTTATCTAAATTGTATCATTGACCCATTCATGGAAAAGTCACTTATGGCCACTTGGTGTTAAACATCGCACGCTTTGGCTTCTAACGAACCCCCATGCTCCAGTTTCATTACTTTATCCATTACTGTTCATAAACACTAATAAATAATCCTATTTTCATTCCGACCATTGTTTAAGTGGTCATTAATTGTGGTTTATGTGCTGTCTTTGTGTATTTGTGTACGATGGCTTCTTCAGGATTCCTTGATTAACTGTGATTGATTGTGTATTTTAAAATCAATTAAAAGTTTCAACACTAGAAGATAGAGTCTTTAGCAGTAATGCTTGGAGACATCGTCATTTATAATGGAGCTGTTATAGTGCTGTGATCCATTAGTGTGGCATGCTGTGATCTTTATTTTGCAGCCTTATGCAAGTACCTACCTACACATTAGTGTAGACATGTTTGTGCCTCTTTTGTGTGAGGCTATATAGGTGAAAGAGAGTGTATGGTATGGGAAAGTGAGTCAGCTGCTCACAGGGTTGCTGGACCACATAGCATGGGCTGGCTTTTGTGGACAGCCAGCTATCACCCACTCCCTTCCTTAAGACACAAACACAAGGGCTGAGTCCCAGAATCCCATAATTTCTTCACTGGCATGACAGTGCTATGTATTAGTTCTCTATTTACAAAGAGGAGCTGGCTGCTGATGCCCTCAGCTGAATGGAGCCACAAAGAGATACGTGTGTTTGCATTGCTGTTATAGTGAGTGTCTCTGTGCCTTGGAGATAGGGGGTATATGGGAGGATAGAGATGGTGATGAAGGCATACATCTGTGGCTGTGCTGATATCGTGTTGATATGAGGGAGGAAGAAGAGGAGGGATAGCCACCACCTGGGCACCAGGGCATGTGCTGAAGCAGAAATCTATAACATCTAGACTGCATTAGATCAGTTCTCAGCTCCTCATGTTAATGTTGAGGAGGAAATTGGTCAACACTGCTCTCTTCATGCTTCCTGCCTTGCCTCGTAAATCTGAATCCTGCATGCCTATGCCTCTGTGCACATGAGAGCATCTCTGCCCAAGCAATTTCTTCTGGCCCATGAGGACACCACAGGAGACTTTGCGCTGGTGCTCTGAGGGAGAGCAAAATCCCCAAGGAACCAGTGGGAAATCAGCCCCTTGTGACTGATCCCCTACTTTTCACCGCATCCTCCTGGATGTCTGCCCACTGCAATGCAACAAGCAGAGCCCTCCCAGCCATCTGCCAGCTTGGGCAGAGGATTGCTGCCTGTGATCTGCTCAGAGACATTTGTCACCCACCCCTCGCTCAGCTGCATGCCTCAGTGCCCCAGTACAGCTGCTGGGATCCTCCAATAGGGAAAATCACTGGTCTTGTTAAATGATGGGGGGACCGTTCTGGGTAAGCCCTGCAATGGGATCACTCTGTTGTATCAACTCACTTGCACTGATGTTAATGAAATAAAGAAATATAATGGTTCCAGACTTCTACACTTCTGATGGCTCGATTTGCATAATGGCCTCTGCTACCCTGAACAGGAACTGATCTGTCTAAAAATGTTGTTCCAGTCCTCTATCATTCAGCTCAGTGGAAGTTGCAGATTTGCCCACAGGGGCTGTTTTTGCTGATGGAGCAGAGTTTGTGTAGTGCTGAACATAAAAGGCTATCTATTAGGATGCAGTCCAATATGGTAAAATATTAATGGGTTAAAAGTGATAGATCAATAACTGTTAACATGACTTTGGTTTTCAGACAGATCATGTTGACTGCTGCTGATGTGAAGGCAGCAGCCATCCCACTGGCTGAAGCAACTCCATGGTTGCTCCTCAGAGGAGCCTGTGGCTCCCAGTCAACAACAACCTCAACAACCTGTGAGCTTGGTAGCCTGAATGGAATCTCGTGTGGAGTTTGTTCCCCTCTGCCCTGTACTACAAAGACTGGTCAGGGCTGTACCCAGCACCCAGGGCAGGGTGCTAGTCCCATATCTCACCTTCCTGCATGACCCTCAGCATCACACTGTGATGCTCTGGGAGCATTCCTGTGAGACAGATCATGTCTCATTTTCTAGGGCACCACTTGTTGATGCCCTAGGACAACCCTACTTGATACCTTAGGTCGTACCTCTTTGGTTATCTATATCTTTGCTCCTCCATGCCCTAGATCTCTTCTCCTTGATTATCCAGCTCTCTCCTCCTTGGTGCCCTAGATCTCTGCCTGCTGCAAAGACCAGGCTCCTTCTGCAATGCTTCCAGCTCTTTGAGAGCAACTGGATTCTTTCAACTGTGGGGAGCAGGGCCTTGGACTTGGCATATGTCTTTCCCATCTGTGAAGTGAGGTAAGCATCCCTCCCCTCTAGGGTGTTTAAACCATGCTGCCCACATGGCAGGGGCTGTCTCTCTCCATCAGTGTGAGTTTAGGGTGTGCAGACCTAAAAGCTCAGCTACAATGATGGGGAAAGGGGGGCATGCGGGAGCAGGGAGCCAGCTGAGTATAACAGACCAGTGTGACAATGGTCCTTCTGCCCCTTTTGATGACCTTGGGCTTGCCTCTGATAGCTCATTACAGCCTGCCTTTGATCACTTGCCTCTCCCCTGTCTGTACTTGGAACCACTGGAGAGCTTTCCTGACCAATATCATCAAAAAGGACACTTTTATTTCCAAAATATACAGTGTAATTAGAACTGTGAATGGAGAGAGCAGCCAGTCCTTAAAAACACCCGTGCTGTGACAGTCTCTGTCCTGACTCTGTGGAAGCTGGGGATGAAAGACTCCTGTTTTTCAATGGGAACAGGGTGGTTTCCCCAATACTGGAAATACCCGTCAGGTCTTGGCCAGAAAAGGGTTCTTCCACTACATGAGAATGTTTTGGTGTGGAAATACCCTCACCTGTAAACATGCTTTTGCTTAATCAGGTCCTATTGCAAGCATGGAGTCAATAGCTTCAGCCAGCAATACAAGAGACCCTCATCTAAACCATCATCATGTAAAAGCACCTTTTGATTGAATGGTAAAATATCCTACTGTTGCCCACAGTCTTGCTAACATACTGACTGAACTGGGACCATTTCCAGCTTCCCAGGCCCCTCTACCTGCAGGCAGCAAGGCTGATCCCTAACATGGAATGGGATGAGAATGTTTTTATCCAGCTGCTGGCTATGGACAGAGGCTGCTTAAGAAACCAAGGTCCAGTCATTTCCATCCCTGCAGCTGCCCCATGGAAACAGCTGACACCTTAAAAATTGATTGGGTTCATTTCCTGCCTCTGTGCACTTACTTGGAGCACCAGCTCTGCCATTACCAGCAATGTCCACATTAATTACTATCATAACCTGAGTACCTTTGTGTGCACTTCCTTTGCCTGGCGAGTGCAGTGACCTGCATTTCTCTTCCCTCGAGACCTTTCCCATAACTGGGATTTTCAGCACTGCTGTCTGCAGGAGAATAAAGCTGATGCTGGGATAGCCCCAGGGGAGGAGGACAGGCAATCAGGTAGGTCTGATGACAGGTTGTCTATGCCCCTGGGGTTTCCTTCCCTTCCTCTCCTTGTCTCACTAAGCAGCACCATTGGTTCTGATCCATCTCTGGGAAAAGCTTGGGCTTTTCCACATTGAGTAAATGATTTAGATGTTCATTGGAAGCAACAGACTGACTCCATGGCTGGGTGGTGGAAATGCTTCCACTGGGACTTTCTGGAGCCTTAGCATTGAGTTCATGTAGGTCTGAGTCCTGAGGACCAGCCTTCAGCTTTGTACTAGTGAGTCCTTCTGAACAGAAACCTCCAGTTTCTAAGGAAAAACAATCTAGCCATACAAAACACCCAGCTCACTCTAACCAGGCCATGCTGGTCTGTTCTTCAGTGTTCTGTGGACTGCAGAAAATTACAAATCTCATCTTTTTTGCATGAAACACTCATTATCTAGTGTTAAACACAGGCATGTCTTAGAGACCATGAAAGGACACACATGAAAGAGAGAAAACAATAGAAATGATGAGGCAGTGGGAGCCAGCAGCTTAAAGGATCATCAACAAAGCCTCTTCAGCATGGACTGAATAGCATCCAACCCAGGTATCACACAGCCTGCTCAAAAGCCTGAACAAAAGTGTATTTTCAACACATGGACATCCCAAAATCAGGACCTGGAGGAGACCAACAAATATGAGAGCACTTGTACCTTCACTCAGGACACTTCATTCCTGCCATTTACTGTTCACCTCAAAACGTCATGGGAAACACCAAGCCTTCAAGCAATCAGCAGCAATTCCCTAGTAAAAGGTCTATGAATTATAGTGGGTCATGAGCTGAACACAAGGTATCTGTCTTGAATCAAGAGGCAGACAGTGCCCTGGGATATATGAGCTGCAACGTGGCCTTCAAGACCCACAGAATAATCTTTCTTGTCTGTTCAGGGCTGGTGAGGTCTATGCTGGACCAGATTCTGATACTGGCTCGTATCAAAAAGGAGGTGGAACTGCTGCAGGCAACACAGAGGAAACAGAATGATCAGCGGTCTACAAGACATGACCTACAAAGAAAGATTGAAAGAACTGGGTTATTTAGCCTAAAAGAGATGATGGGAGAAGAGATGCGATAACAGTCTTCAAGTGCTTAAAAGGCTGCTGCCAAGGGGAAGAGAATAATCTGTTCTTTATGTCCCTGGTGGACGGGACAAGAAATAATCGGCTTAAATTACAGCAAGAGGAATCAGGTTAGACATCAGGACAAAAGCTGCTCGTGGAGCATGGCAGTAGGTTACCTGGGAGGTGGAAGGGCTCTGTTACTACAAACACACAAACACTGTTTTGGGACAGGTTGGCAAACATCCCTAGGGAAAAGGGATGTGCTGAGGCAGGACTGCATCCTCTCCGTGTCCCTGCGGTGCCTTCAACCTGATGTCTGGTGTTCCTGGATTGTCCAAAGTGAGACTGACCTGCAGCAATCACTGTTCTGGCTGGACAAATCCCAGAGACTTCAGCTTGTGAGAACTTCCATGATAGCAATATGTGATTTTATGGCAGATTGGGGGCACAAGTCAACACTTTGGGTTATTTTTCTTGCAGTAAAGAAATACTTCAAAATAGATTTCTTTTTTCCCTTTTTCTCTTTCAGCCACTGTACTGCAGCACAAAGTGGAGCATCCCAGCCACGCTGCACAAGCAAGCCGAAATGACACCATCCAAATGAAACCTGTTTGATAATGTCCTTGCTGAAAACAACAATGAAATCAATCTCTGCCCTCCAAACAATTAGGTGGAGTTAAATCACCAATGTCTGAGTGAATAGGCTTGCCCTGAGATGTTTTTCAACCTGCTCAGAGCATTGTTGCTACCAGAAAGGCAAAAAGAAAACAAAAAAGGACTCCTTCCAACGCAGATTAGGCAATACTGGTGTGCCAGAAACCAGTATAGGGGATCCACCAAGGTGTCTGAGAACAGCTCAATGCACTTCCACTTGGAAATGCTTCCTCCACACTGCTGAGCATGCACCTCTGGGGTAAGGATGAAGAGATTCTGCGCTCTCACAGAAATTATGATTATTCCTGGCTTCCAAGAGCAATCCTTTATTTTAAAACTGCCTCCTAATTCATTTTATATTTACCCATAAAATCTTGGCTGGGGTTTCTGAGAGTTGCGGTCTTTGAGAAAGGTCAAGATTTAAATGGAGCTGACTCAGCAGAAGCTAGCTTGATGGAAGTGGTGCCTATTTGAGTTTGTACAGCTCCTGCGTTGAAAACAGCACAGCAGGAGCTGGAGTCTCCCCCAGCTTTGTTTTCTCCACAGGCTCTCAGCTGTGTGAAGCAAACCTAGCTGCTGACCTGCAGGGCTGGGGCTGGTGAAGTGGAGGAGAGAGGAAGGGAGCCACAGACTCCCTGCTGTGTATCCTGCACTTTGTTGACTGAAAGTTTAATACAGCTGAGATGAGAATGAAAAAGAAAATGGAAGAAATAGTGAAAAATAAAGTGTAAATCCTGTAAGTGGTTGATTTTCAGCCTCACTGTCCAGCATCATCTCAAGAAAGGGACTGGGGAATGCAACTAATACTTTGCTTATTGAAATACCACTCTGGTTCACCCCAGGATGCTCTGGGACAAGCAAGCCCTGCCCAGGGGAAGATGGTCCCCGCTCTGGGACTTGGATTTATTTTAACATAGCTCATGCTGCCAAGCATGCTTCTGCTTTTTCCCCACTTTGCAATCACCTTAGTTGTGCCTGTGGTGCAGCCTGGCTTCTGGACATGATGGCAGCAGGTCCTGCTTATTCATGTCCGTGATATCGTGCTTTCCCAGGCAGCTCTCTCTTGGGAGGTGTCTCCCCCACAGCTCTATAGCCTGGCCTTCATGCTCAGACTCTCCTCCACCTAAGAGATGAAGATGGAAGGAGAAGATGAATCACAGAGGACCAAGTTGGGGTGCATCAAAAGGAGCGTGACCAGCAGGTTGAAGGAGGTGATCCTGCCCCTCTACT
>JBAFWW010038866.1:9531-30205 GCA_036873685.1 Agapornis canus | reverse complement strand
TGGACATCACTGAAAAGAACCTAGCTCCATCATCCTGACACTCGCCCTTTACATAGTTGTAAACATGGGAAGGAAAGTTCTCTCAAGTATTTTAGGAGAAAAAAAATCAAATTCTGGCATTGAACCACATATTTGGTGATGGAATGTGTACATTGAATGGGTAAATGCTGTCATGTTTGAATATTTTATTTTCAGTAGGTATCTTGGTGGGATTTTTTCTCTTAAAGGTAAATACAATAGAAATTAGATCTTCTTCTGAAAAGGAAGTGGTGGCTGTACTGCTTAGGAGAGATTTTCTCTTCCCAGCTCCATGAGGCCTATCACAGCCCAAGTACATTCTGGGGAGATCACAGTGTTTGTGGCCACATATCTCTGTACTCACTCTGTGCCACATTCCCTTAAAACCTCATTAAACTATCTGACAGTGCATACTTACAGAAGTCTCTGGATTCCTAATGTGGTTGCAAAGATGCTGTTTCAGGAGACGCATTTCACAGATCTGGAGGCTTCTAACAAAACCAGAAGTTATTAACAAGATGCAAATGACAAGAACGTGTTTCCCTAATAGGTACAGTGTTGTTTGCAAAAAGCCTGGCATGCAGTCCCCACTCTTATTGTTGTCATTTATCTACTGTTCTAATTGAAGGTGAAAAGTAACTAATGGTAGCTAATATGTTCCTGGCAGTATGTAGCATATTGTGAGATTAGTGATGTTTATTATAGACATCGTTATCAAGATCCAATAATTCCACTGTCATATTGCAGATTCTTATGTTTTACTTGCTTAATAGGGGCTTTGTGGAAACTAGGACTGAAGTCAGCGTTCGAGTGCATCAGATTCTGCAGTGTTGTACCATGCATGCAATGACTGGAACAGAAAGGACAGGACAGCAACATGGCCTCTGGATTGCCCTGCTTTTGTGGCAATCTCAGTGCAATACTTTGTTAATCTGCAGTAATTTTTCACTTCACAGCAAATGACTGGGTGGTGATCTGTCTTTATTAACTTCAGATTCAGTGGAATACGTTACATTTATGTGAATGCAGGCTTTCACATATTCTTTTAAATATTAATGGCTGGTCTCCAGTAGTCAGCATAAATATGATTTGCATTAGCACTAGTCATATCATATTGAGTGCCTCTGATGTCAACTACTCAGTGTACTAATATCTGACATCATCTCCCGAGGTCACTGACAACTTTGACCTTTATTCTCATGCACAGTTTCTGTAGTCTCAGAAGCTCTTTTGAATTGATTTGAAATTTTGACTCTTCCCTTTGTGAGGCAGTAAAATTGATAATTATTCAGATGGGAACTGAGCACTGAGTGAAAAATCAATTCTGCCCGCTCTCTGCTGCGTATAAAATTACTTCTGAGTCTGCCGGACTGAACGGATGGCCAAGGTAAAAGCAGCAGGCAGGAATAGTAGAGAGGATTAGCTGGACGAAACTAATAGCCTAAAGGGATGGCTTTTGAGATGAGGGAGTGGGCCGGTTGGGGGTTATTATCAGCAATGATGGGACTCATTGATCATATGTTTACATCAGGTTTCCATTGGGTTATAAATCAGCCCTGAATAGAAACGGAACCCAAGGCCTTGCGCTTTACCAGGGGAACAGCGTATTAGATTATTCTCACTTTCACACTCAGATGAAAAGTGAGACATTGATTATTCATCGGCTGGCCATTAAACACGGGTTTTATAGATGATTTGACTATCAGGGAAGCTAATGAACAAGGTTGCTGCTTCATAACCAGCAGTTTCAGTTTTCAAGACATCTGTGTCGGTTAAGTAATGCATAACCCTATTAAAAGGAATGGGTTACAAATTGCTTAACAGTGCTGAAAAACTAGACCCTAATGACTAATTGTGCTTTGAGTTTAGAGAGGTTTGTCAGCTCTTTAAACTAAACTGATGCAACGATAACTGCAATTATTTACTAGTTACAGCAGTTCTTCCAAGTTGGATCTCTGGAAGCTGCTGGGTAATTAAACTTCCCGGCAGTGCTCAGGGTTCTGGCCCTCAACCTGCAGCAGCTCAGCATGCTCTCAGAATACACAGGAACCTCCCAGGGCTGCTCCACATGGCTCCCAGCCCAGCTCCGTTGGGCAGCAGGACCTGGGGAGTGGGGCAGGACTGCAGTGGGAGGTGTGCGGGGCACAGTGCAGCTCTCAGGGCAGAGCCACCTTCCCACTCCTGGCTCACCTGTCTGGGATGTGAGGACATCGTGGCAGCCTGTGCGCCTGCACGCCAGCATCTGGAGCGGTGCAGTGTGCTCATAGATGAGGCTGTTCAGCATCTCCACACAGTCCAGTGCCTGAGGCTTTCACCTTCTTCAGCCTCTGCAGGGGCAATGTTGTGTGATTAAACGCTATTAACCATTCCTCAGTTTGCTTAGATATGCCCTATAGAGCTCTGTTTTGCCATTAGGTTGATGTGACTGTGCAGAGACAGGAGCAATAGAAGATACAGGCATGATACACCTTCCTCAGTTCCAGAGCAAGCTGTGACATCCTTCTATGATGTAGCAGTAGCTGTTCTCAGCTTTGGCTAAGCTTTTTGCTTGTTCCCCTGGGCAAGCAGCTTAGTCTGAGCTCAGCCTGCAAACAACAGCTCCATGATGGCATCTTACAACTAAACTGAATTAACAGTACAAAGTAATTTGGGATATATGGATAGAAAGTGGTATTAGGTTTATTGCATTCAACTATTGCTGTTGCATTATGTTGTTTTATAAGCACTATAAAGGCTCCTATGCTGTTAATGCTGGGATTGACAGATGAAGCTGGCGTTTTATCCAGTTTATAAATGAAAGTGTAGATTTCGGTTTTAAGATGCCACCTTTATCTTCTGCTAATGCTTACCTTGCTGAATTGTACGCTTTAGTTAGTTAAACTTATTGGTTCAGTTTTGATACAGCAAAGTACTCTTCACGTAATTTCTTTCCACAAATCAGTCAGTTTTGTAGCATCTTTCATCTGCAGTTCAGACAAACATTCTCAAGAGCCAGGCACAATAGGTAAAGAATCCTGCATAGCCGTTGCTGAAATGATTCTGTGCTGGATATGGAAGGGGATTGGAGGCTGGTTGAGTAGAAACAGGATCTCCCTGACATTTCAGGTTCAATTCCTTTCCTGGGCAATTCACAAGAGTGTGAGGTATAGGGGTAACATGTTGCATGGTGGTTGCATTCTGTGCACTGTTTCCAGGAGGACTGTGTGGGTAAGAATAAGGAGGGAGTTTGGTGAGTTGGAACATTGTACTGATGCCCAGAGAAGCCGTGCCTGCCCTATCCCTGCCAGTGCTCAACACCAGGTTGGACACAGGGGCTTGGATCAACCTGCTCTAGTGGAAGGTGTCACTGCCTGTGGCAGGGGTTGGAACTGGACTTTAAGTTCCCTTCCAACCCAAACCAGTCTAGGATTCTGTGAGGAGTTGTTGTTTATTGCTGTAGGGAGTTGTGGTAGAGTACACGAGCTGGAAAGGGATCTCTGGGAAAGGAGTGTAGATGGGAAGGTATCTGGGTAAACAAAGGGCTCAGAGGGCATGCGTGATGGTGAGCATGGTAGTGCTAGTAAAGGGAGCAAGGGCGGAGTGGGCAGACCACCAGGAACAGGAGGATGTGTGCTTTAACAGTAACAGGTAAAACCTCACCAGGCTCCTCGTTGGAGCTGAGCATTTGTGACCTGGAACATAACAAAGATGCGCAAAATGAAGCAGCCCAGCAGCACTGCGCAGCAACTGTAAACCAGAAAGTAAAGGTGCCAGCTGCAGTGAAAAATCAAGTGGCATTACTAAAATAAAACTGTAAACTGCAACTTTCCTCTTTTTTCCCCCCATTTATGTAATAAAATCAGTGGTTGTTTTTCAGATAAACCTCAGTGGCATATACAGCTAGTGTGGAGGTCTGTGCAGTAACAAATGAAAACCTGAAGAGGAGATGTGTTTATAACGGATGCTTCATGGCCTGTGCACAGGCACTTGCATATAAGCACATCACAGAAAGAAATCTGAATGGTACTGACAGAGGGCAGTTGTGCCAGAGGCTGAGCACCTTGAGCCACATGTGTGAGCATATGCTGAATATTAAGAGCAGATCAACCCCACAGGTGCAATTGTTCCTACACTTGAAATGTGTTTAAAGGCTGAGCTGAATCTGGACCAGAGCTATCAGCTTTTACCAGCTTGAGCCTTGGAAGGTTGGATACAGCAGTGAGAGGGATTTTCAACTGGGACATCTGTTTGCAGCCTCTTAGCACAATTTAAAGATGTTATCCAATACTACCGTAACTTACTTTATTAATTGAAAGGAAGGGAACTATACCAGCTGTAGCCCAAGCCAGCAGAGACTTGGGTGGCTAAGCAACAGAAAAGGCACCATATTGAGTGAGCCAAAATTCAGTCTCAAAGTCATTTATTTTAACCAGCGACAATGTGTTTGGACTCTAGTGTTTCAATTTGATTGATGGTTTAATATCATATATAATTTTTTTAATGAAGGAAACCCATTTAAATGTGTTAACATTTGCACTAGTAGTCTCCCATGTACATAACTGCATTTAATCATTACTTTGATTGTTTTTGTGGTTGTGTAATTTGTATCAGCAAAATAACTATGTCAAAGCCATCTTATCTTAATGAAAAATAGGGCTGTTTCTCTTTTACATGTACTTCCCACTGTACATGTATAAAGGCAGGAGCAGCCTCAGTCTAGACTATATTGCTCAATGTATAGCTATCACTGAGAGTGCTATCAATTAAGAAATCAAAAAAATTCATGAGCTTAGTGTCTTTTCTAATTCAGCCTTGTTTAAAGCCTTGTTGTGATTCGTTGTCATGTGAATTCAGTAATTCAATTGTAAGAATTTTAATGTTAAAATACATCATCATTAGGGATGTATCTGAAGATTTCACGCTCTTAATAATGGTGCTAAATCAAATTGGGAACCTCCTCTTCATCATCCAAGCTGTGCTATAGTTTACACAAACAGTTTGGGGGGTGGAGGGAAGTTTAGTTCCGTGAAGTAACAAGTATTGTACAGAATTGGTGTATGGAAACAAAAAGCAGCTCTTGGGCTTGGAGCACGAACTGCTGGAGGTGTCAGTGTTGGATGTGCACCCCCAGGCTAGGCAGCTGGTGTATGTATGCTTTTGTTTAGCAGTTACTGGTTTATGTAGCCTTTAGGCCAGCACATGAAACAATCCTTCCTACAGGGTCAGCTGCTGGTCAGAAGCAAAGTAAGAAAAGACTTTGCCTTAAAATGCCTCGGCCATAATTTTAGTGCAGCTGGCACCTGCTACTGGTGCGCAGCGGGAGGGTTAGGGGTCAGAGGCAGTTGTTCTAAACTCAGCGATGGCTTAAAGGGACTTGTAGATTAATCTGCTTTATTAACTTCTGTATATTAGATAACTATTGCGGTGAATGACAGTCCGTCTTTCTGAATAAGTCCCTTCACCTCTTTCTCTTTTAAATTGGCTTTTGAGTAATGAATATTAAATAGAATACATTTCAGGGTAATTAAATGAAAACATTAGGATGATGTTGTTTTACAATCATATCTATAAGTTTCTTGTATATTTATCTTGCATTATTACTGCTCATTGCTTTTTGCTTGCAGAACAAAAAGCATAAATGTTTCAATTAAAGAAGAGGAACTGGCTATGTTTCTCAATAACCTCATGGCTTCTGTGCTGCATAAATATTTTCAAAAAGCAAATAAGTTTAAGGAGAAGTATAAAAATGCTTTATTCCTTGTTTACAGCATTCAATGTAATACTTTACTTGGAAATGTTCGATTTCTGCTGGCCGTGGTTGTTTTATATGAAACACTAAGAGGTGCTGGTTTGGGGAAGGGCAAAAAATATTGCCATTCCATAGAATCTAACTAGCGATATGAATAGCAGCAATAATTTTGTAAAGTTCACATTATAATTCAAAATCCAGTTAGAAGTGATGCTTGCAGTCTGGAAAGAAAGCAATATCTTTACAAAATGGATAGGGAAAGGTAACAATCCATTCCATGATCTGCTACTGGCAGATTTGCCATGTGAGTAATGAAACTCACGCTCAGTGAACAAACCCCCTCCCTTTTCCCCATTTAAAATAAAAATCAGATTTAACATTCTAGAATAGCAGTGGCTTACAAAGATGCTTAATTGCTGTTGGATGTGGTAGCAGTGGCCCATCAAAGCACGTAGGGGATGAAATGACGCTTGTGGAGAGATGAGGGGTGTGATGAGGCTGCAGTGCTCTGAGCGAATGGGAGGGTATTTGTCAGAGTGTGTAGAGGGCTGTTTCAGTGCTGAAAGCTTCCTAGTGGCTGACATAGACTAGATACGTGTCCCACTGAACCTTGGCAGAGTTCTGATTTTGAGGACTCTGGAATAGACCTGCAAAATCACACCTTTCCTAGGCTAGTAAGTTGCTGTTGGTTGGTTGGTTGTGTGCTCAGGGTGTCTGCTGAAACTGTGAGATGCTGAAACTTCTGTTGTTGCCTTTGTTTCCCCTGGTGTTGGATTGCTTGGGGTTTTGCTGAAGCTGGGTTCTGGTGTATTTGCCTGTCTCCAGGAACCTGCACAGCTTAAAAACAAAATGCATTGTTAAAAAACATCCCAGTATCACAACAGGCAGAGGAGGTTTGGGAGCATTGTTAGTTTATCTCAGCTTAGCTTAGCATCGTTTAGGTTAGCTTAGTTTAACTTGAGCATATCCTCCTAGCGCTTCGCTGGGCCCATCAGGTTTGGTTCTTCAGAGAGCACCACACACAGCACAACGTGGGATTTGACCTTTCAGCATAACCGCGTTTCTGAACCTGTGATTTGTTTCCCTTTAAAAAGAAAAGAGGAAAAAGAAATAAAAAAAATTAAAAATGAAGTGTGTGCAACCATTCTTTAAAATCTCTTTAGCATGACAAGTAAAGTAATCTTCCATTGATACTTAAAAGTCCATCTGCAGAAATTCAGGCAGAATGTTAGAGAGACGCAATATCTATTGAAATGTTGAGTGTCAAACTGCCAGGGTAATGTATTTAGTATGAAATATAATATTCAGTGCATTTTGTTTTGATGACTGCATGAAATAGCCTTGTGCTCTTATCCTTTGTTGTTGTTGTGAAAGATGATATTCACTAAGAAGTGTTGGTGACTATTCAGGACACAGTAGCAATATGCTTATTACCATCTTTATCATCTGTCTTTTACGTTTATTTGCAATAGCTTTGGTTACAGTTCAGGTCTTCAGGATAACAAGAATACTCTTAATTGTTCCGCAAAAGAAATCAGAATCAATTTGTGAACAGTTTGAATACAGAAGAGGCTGGAAAACTATCAGGCAATCGGTAATTAATTCTTGTATTAGGCTTTTTAAGTTCTGTGTTAGTGTATTACTCCACTCCAGTGGAATGGAGGACATCACTTTTCTTTATGGATGATCCTTGAACAGTGGTTAGAGCCAAGCTTCTGGGTTTCTTATGCTCTGATTGCTTTCAAGGTGCGGTTTAAAAGCCCAGCCTGCCTCCCTGTCCCCACTGATTACCTCCATATCAGTGCTAAACTGAGGTAAATACAAGTAAAATGATTACCCTGGTTCTAATTTTCTCTGTACTACTGGTTGCTGTTGCTGTGTGGTGGATGCCTCTGAGTCTGCTGCTGGCAGGCATCCACATGGCTTGAGCCTATGCTCAAGCTGCCTGTGAATCCCAGCTGCTTCATGGCAAGCAGCAGCAGGGCTCTGGAGAAAGAGATCTGCAAGCCTCTCAGTGAGGCTGCACGGCCAGGTGGGTTAGGTGATAGGTGCTAGGCTGGATTTCACATGGAGGGGAGTGTGAGCTTAAGCCCAGTTTAAGGATTGCTCCTTGGCACGTGGGGTTTGCACCCCTGAGGGTTGCACTGAGCACACTTGCACAGAGTGTCAGCATGAGTCTAGTTCACATTCAGGGGTGAGCACGTGCTCAGTGTGAGATACTTGAAGTTCCTTGTATGAAGGATTTAGAGCTGATCTGGTGCTCAGCCTTTTCCTTCATTCTGCAATATTTCTGTAGGTTAAGTTTGTGATTAGCCTCAGATTGGGTTTAGACTAAATGATTTTATTTTTCCAGTAGTAGCATTTTCCGACCTTGTCTCCCCAACCTGTTTGACTGGCATCTCGGAAGGCCTTCCTGTAATAGAGGTTTTAGAAAGCTAATGATGCAGCAGGCAAAGATCCCAGTTCCTGTGCTGAAATATTGGTGCAACGTTGAAAATGTTCAGATGCTTTTGTGCATCAGCTCCCAACACTTGATGCCAGGGAAGGCACCGGTGAATTTCTCAGGAGCTGGAGAAGAGAAGGGTGATGGCTCACATCTGAGGAATTTAAAGAAGATGCACACTGAAAGCCCTAGTGTCAGTTAAGGGGAAAGCTTAAGGATTTAGATGTAGGACCATTTACATTCCTGAAGATAGACTCTTGCTGGAAGGCGTTGGTGTAGGTAAAGCTCATGTTCTCTCCTCCCAAGAGGATTAAATAATCTGTAATCAGTCATTTGCTCAGAGGTGCTGGTAGTAGACACAGAGTTTGTACTTTCTGTGTCAGCTTTCAAGTAAGAGTGCTGGATGTGCAAGCAAGGAAGAGACCTCTTACCATGTGCACTGAAAAAATGCCTAAGGATCTTCTTCTGAAACAGGACCCAAACCTAACTGCTTCTAACATACTGGTAAAAGCAGAGGGGAACATGCATTACATTTCTTTAAGTTTTAAAGAGCTCAGCCTTCTGCACCACACCAACCTGAAGTGCAAATTACAGCAGGTTGTGCATTCTTAGTCAGAGTTCTGTCATCTTTATAAACAGCTGTAATGCTGTAGAGTTACAGCTGCTTCTTCAGAAATGGCTGAATCTTAAATAAACATGTGAGGTTAATTTAAAATGACATACTAGGATCTGTAACTGAAAATCTCTCATTGCTACCAGCTAAGAAATGCAGATTAAGGGTTGATGTCACAATCTTAAATTATTCCAGCCTGAGGTGGAATGATTTGCTGTCTATCGGGGAGGACAGATGGATAGACAAAAAGAAGCTGTGCAGATATGTGAGTTTGTAAACATCTGTCAGCTACACCAGATACCCAAATACAAAATCTAGCACTTCAGGCAGCATATAAGTATGTGACATTCAACAGAGGGTTTACATGAAATTCAGCACAGACAGAAGCAAGTCAGCACACCCTGGAAGGTAATAATTAATGAAATGTATGCCCTCCTCCTTGCAGAAAGAGGAGCTTTCCATTCATCAGGCATTTTCAGTGTTGCTGCAGTTAACTGTTTCAATTCCAGTATTCAATGTAGCCAACCCTTAGACTAAGCAAAATACTTTATTTGTGAGCCTTACTGCTTTACTGTAGGTGAGTCTATAGCAGCCATCTGACTGCTCATCTCCATCCCTGATGGATGCCAGCTCACCCAGGAGCATGGTCTCCCATTGGATAGAGGGACCCAGTTCTGATAGGTGAGACTGTACCCAAGTATGACAGCTCTGCACATAAAAATTCAGATGCAGCTGTAATTTGAAAATATGTTTGTCATATTAGAAAATGCCCTCAAATAAGAGGGAAGATACTAAAATTCTTGTCTGAAACATGCTATAGTGTAGGGCAGAATCTCACTATGACCAGCTCATGTGCAGATGTAGCTGCTGCCCAAGTCCCAGCTGTGCTGCAGTTGTTCTCTTTTGTAGCAGAAGCATCTGCTTTCTGATCCTGCCAGCTGCTTGAAAGGTATTTCACACCTGGCTAAAGGTAGGAAAGGGTGAGGGTAAGCCTTTGCTTTGGAAAGTCCACTTTGCACTACTAGTCTATGTTCTTGTGCTGTTAGCATATGAGAGTTTATTGTAACAGGAAAAAAATGCAACATTGCAGTAGACCAGGTGCAGTGAATATAGCAGGCACGTTGAGGTGCTTGCCTTTAGAATTAAGCCATCATCCTAGATGTGTCATACAAGTATGCTCCTGTTTCTCTTTCAGATATAAAACTGTGCTTGACATAAGTTAGTACAATCTTTACTATTCTTTCTGCTGGCTCATGATTTGGACCTGGTTTAGGTGACTCTTCCTTATTCAGCCCTTTGGCCAGTTCTAAAGATGTATCCAGGGAAATGTCAAGCTCCACGCTACCTGTAGCTGTTCCTGTTTTATATGCAGAGCCATCCCTTTTCCATCCCTTCAGAACATCAGGAGAAGTCTGGAGGACTCTAGCCTGTCCGGGCTTGGTCTGAGGGTGGCTTAGAAGGCTCAGAGCAGAGGCTATTGAGAAGAGCTCTGTGTTTGTGGTAGTAAGTTTTGTGGATTGCCTATGTTTCCTGGCTGATGCCCCTTTCTCTCCCTCCTGCCCTTCCTCTCTCCTTCCACAACTCCTTCTCTTCCTATACCCTGGGAGAGGGTCTCCAAAAGGAAAGGTGCTGTAATGTAACTGGGCCCAGTACTCGGTGCTGCTCCACAACTTGTTTAAAGCTCTGTGTTGGTCTCATGTAATTTCTTAATGCAGGGGGACAAGCCAAGTGATTCTTAATCCCTTACATATTGCAAATCTCAACTGGTTTGCTGTTTCTGACAGTTGAATATTTTTGGTTCAGGAATTATGAGCTGGTTCTCACTTCCATCATAAAGGCTTTAGTTTTCTTACTTCATCTGGAAATTTCAGCTTTGAACATGAAAAAACCAATGTGAAAGTTAGGCTTTCTGGTAAAATCAATATTTTAAAACAACAGATTAAAATTTAAGGTGTTTAATAATCTTGGAGCTATTAAATCTTCCTGGTATTCTTAGTAAATGATGATCCATTTATTGATATAGGAAAAATTTGATGCTGAAAGAACTGAGAATTCCAAAGGACATTTGAATTAGTAATCACAGCTCCTAAATTAAGAGTGAGCTGTCTGGAGCTGGAGCTATGAAAACCTACCAAATTTCATATGCTAAACAACAAAAAAATCTGAATCTTTTTCAGATCCCAGTGAACAAATGAGAGTTAATACCAGCCAAGTGCTTGGTTAAAAGCTGTGCTTGTTCCTGACCATTCTGAATCCTCTGTAAAGGAATACACGCTGCTGTCTTCAGTGTTAGTATAATGTTCTTTATGTTAACATGTGATTAGTTGCAGCAGAATAAAATATTCATCCCAACATATGGGAGAAAGAAATGAGTTACGGGACCTGCAATGATGCAAGTGCTCTCCAGTGATAACATGGAACAGCAAAAAAGCCTTCTTGATGGAAAGGCATTTTCTTTTCCAGCTTCCTTCAGAAAAAAGTTTTCATAATGAGGGTTATCTTGACCAACATTTTCCTCCTCCACCCAAGAAAGAAAGAGGTTCTGAAGGAGGAGAAGCTCTAAAGAATTAATCTATTGGAAGAATGGTTCTTTATTCTTGCCTGTTCTGTCAATAGTTCCTTCTGTAAAGAACAAATGTGTCAGGAGAAACATTATTGAACCAGATAAAGTGATGCTCTATGTTTAAGATAAGAGAACAGAGGCAAGGTTGCTGTTTTGAACTAAGAAGAAAATAGATTATCTGTTCTGCCATCCCTTCCTTTTTGATGTCTCCTTTTTCCCCCTTGAGACCTTGTTTTCTGCCTGCATCAGTGTGAGGACTGAGCCTGCCCCACTGCACTGCAGTGGGGCTGTGGCAGGATCTGAGAAGTCATTTTCCTGAAGCAAAGTGTAGCAGAATAGGGTCTTTTCCACCCAGAAACCAAAACAATGCATATTTGTGATCAATTCTGCTTCTGTGCTCTGTGCTTTGTGTTGCCATTGGATTGGTTTGTGTTCTCCAATTAGATGATGAAACTTCTAGCAAAGGTGGAGCAAGGACGGTGCCCCTCTCATACCTGCATGCTAAATACATTTAAGTCACCTGAACCAGCTTCTGGAGTAACCTGCTACAAGGGACTGAAGGACTCTAGCAACAGCAAGACCAAGGCTGGGTGATGGCTGGAAGATGCTGAGGAAGCTGAGGAGTGCCCCAAGTTCAGCCTGTGTCAAGGTGGCTTTGCAGGCAGACTTTGTCTTCAGTCAGCCCCTCTATAAAATGCAGTGGCAAAGCTGATGTATCTCAGTGGCACACTTTGAAGCTAACATCTGGGAAATGCTCTGCAGTTCTCAAAAGAAATGAAAGAAAAATGCAGACAGGGCTGCTGCCCTTGGCTGCTGGGTGCTTGCTTGTGTACCTAGGTCCAACTGGTGTCTTGGGAGCAAGCAGGGTTGCTCTGGGGCAGCAGTGCATCGACTTCCTTGTTTGTACATACCATGGGGCAAGATCTCATCTTCAGAAAATCGTGGTTATCATTTCTGTGCATGTTGCCATCATAAATACAAATTCACATAGCTGTGCATCAGCAAACAGGTGACACTATTTCAGAGCCTTCCTCAGAAACTTAAGAGTTGCAGTTCCTTCATGACCTGAAGAACTTGGGGGAGCAACAGAAATGGGCACATATATCCTAGAATTGTAGAATCCCAGCCTGGTCTGGGTTGGAAGGGACCTTAAAGCTCATCCAGTTCCAACCCCTGCCAGAGGCAGGGACACCTTCCACTGGAGCAGCTTGCTCCAAGCCCCATCCAACCTCAGGAGTTTTTTGGTAAAGCTGGAGTTTGAAGAGGTGAAACTTTCCCTGTGGATCAGTTGTGGGCTTGTCCCTGAGCATGCGCCTTTGCTATTAAGCATCACTCTGAATGTCTCTCTACATGCACAGCACTTCCTCTAAGAAATATGTGCATGTCGGACACGTGGTGCTCCAACTAAATCACAGCTCGAGTGCGTTTGTTGGATTACTTTTAATAATGCTGCTGTCCTAATAGCCGGCTTTGTTACAAGCTACAGAAATTAAAACCTGGTGATGTTTGAATTATAGGAAATTTAAATTATTCTTCATGTTTGGTAATTGAGCCCCAATTACTGCTCCTGCAGAGGTTCTTGAAATGTTTGCATTGGTTCCAAGGCCGTACAGAATTGGTTTTGTCCTGTGAGTAGTGGAAAATCATTTTGTCTGATCTGTAAACTGTGAAGTCAGGTGAAGAATTGGCTGTTCCTGTGCCAGACTGCATGTTCCTAACCTGAAAGCTCAAAGGATTTGTGGGTATCTCTGTTCCAGGTGATTTGTAGTGCTAGGATTCATCTTTTTCATTTAGTGAAACATGCTGTTTGACTTCGCCTTGGTCAGTTATTACAGGCTAGTTTGCAGTGTGGCAGCTCTCTGGAGACCCTGCTCATAGCTACTCATTGGCCTAGAAGAAAGGATTTAATGATTTTCTACTTCCTCTATGTTTGGTTTTAGGGTGCAGATATTTTATAAATGTGAGTCAAACTATTTACTGGTGACACTTTACAAATTTTCACTCTGTTTAATCTCTGAGTAATGGTTTTAGGTTCATATATGTTGTGGCCTTTGGCATTTTGGGCTAACGTATCTCAAGGATATCTTAGAGCATTTTATCTTTAAATGGATTCTATGGTTATTTTGTAATTCCTTTGTCTGAAAGTTATGCCAATCCCTTAAATAAAGTCCTACCCTTCCTAGCTTACACACACCAGAGGTGTAGAGGCCTCAGAGGGAGCATACTCCTTGTGGCATTAGCTGAAGGCTCTGGTGACATGCAGTCAACAAGGAAAGTGCATTATATAGCTTCTCTTTGGGTGCCAATAGAACTTAATTGTATTAGACGATAGATCTCAGTGCTTTATAAAGTTGAAGTGGCTTTATCCCTTCTATAGAGCTCTGTAAAGTCAGTAACAGAAGTAAAGTAAAATGCGTAAAATCAGAGACTGGATTTGTAACTGTGATGGAAATGGTGTAGATTTATAGACTTCTTGGTGCAATCATGACTGCCTTCATCAAAATGGAGAGTGTCCCCTTCAAATTCCTTGCAGTGTCACACACAAAGAAAGGTGGATGTGATATGAGAAAACCAGAATCTTGAAGACCAACTAGGGATTAATCTGTTATTAATACAGCTTACTGGTTGCACATGTATTGCTCTCCTAGAAGTAGAGTGACAGAAGGGCAAAGCCCTGTAGTAAAGTCAAAGCCTGTACCTTAAGTTAGTTGAGCCCTAAACTTAAATTCGTATTTGTTTAAACTTCAGCTTTGCAGCTCAGCTTTGATATGAGTTGCCTTTAACTTTCTTTACCTGGTAGATTTGGTTATGGAAAGATTTGTTTGGAAGAATTACTTTTATAAAACCATGCTCATACGTGTGATTTCAGTATGGTTCATAAAGGTTTTATTAATTTTTCCTTCTGAGCACATCACACAGTGTAACAACTGTATCCATATTCATGTAAGCTGTGTGTGTTTTCTTTCAGATGATGTCCATCCTGATGAACACCATCATTTTTGAAGACTGTAGAAATCAATGGTCTGTGTCAAGACCGCTGCTTGGACTTATACTTCTCAATGAGAAAGTGAGTATTTAAGAAATGCCACCAGATTCACTCTTCAGATGCCCAAATCGTTGAAATAATTATTGCACATAGAACAAAGCTGCCTTTTGCCCTGATTCTGATCCCCCATCTCTTTCCTTGGGTTCTTGCTCCATTATGTTCACAATAGGAGTGAAGAGAAGGGTTCAGCTCATGTACTAAGTATTTCCCAGGTTAGTTCACAGAGCCCGAGTGGCTTCATTTTGATGAAGAATACCCTCAAACCTCTACCCCAACTTTTACACCCAAGCTTAGATCATGCAAGCACATCATTAACCTTTCTGTAATAAATTTTATGTCTTTTCACTTTTCCAGAATTAGGCAGGAATAGGAGTTCTGCAAGCTCATCAGGCTTTTAGATCGAAATCTGAAACAAGAACTCTGTGGAAATCACATCAGAAAAATTGCTTCCTAGAAAAAGAGTTAACCAATTTCTTTTTGTGAAAGGTTTCACAGGAACAGCCAGCTTTGGGGGGTATTATCTGAGTGCTTACACTTAAGTACTCGCATTGATTGCAATTTGGAGTGTGTGCATCTGTGGCAGATTCTGTAAACCAGGAAATACTCTGCAATTTGCCCTTTCAATAAAATCTGAAGCTATGAATTTGGATATACCCATCATGTTTCCCTGGTGACTTAATAGAGATGATAGTGCCTGAAATGGAAACCATCTGAGTAAATGAATGCGAGTTGGTCTAAATGTGTGCATTTTTTGTATGGCAAGGCATTGTTTGTGAAGATCCTGACCTGTTGTATGCACCATACTTCAGAGCCAGCTCTAACTTTATTCTGAATTGCCTTATCTCTTGGGCAGTCACAAACCTCAGTGTATTACTGCTTTGGAGAATGAATTGTCTATACAATAAGAGGGCGCTGGAAAAAAATAAGACACTAAGATTAGCAGCAACCGCATACATTAAAATTCAGACTGAAATCCCAGCTATGGAAGGAAACTAATAGAAGAAGAAAATATATCAAGAAGGGAAGCGCTGTCTCATCATTCACCTGTGCTGAAGGATCCAATTTTAGCCATATCCAACAGCACTGTCATTCATCTTCTTGGTGTGTTATTGTGATTTAAATCCAAGCTCTATAAGAGAGAGCAGTTCTTTTAAAATGATTGAGAGGGAATAAGGGCAAATTCAGTGTTTAGGAAAACTTTATGACATCACAATATTATACTTTACAGATGGAAGCAATATTTCCTACTTTGGAAGGAAAACTAATCATTTTCTATCTGCTCTGAGTCACTGCATCATTATAAAAGTGGGAAATAAGTAGTTTTGTGCATTCCCAATCTTGTTCAAGACGACACTTTTGTTTATATAATGCTTCTGATTTATAGCGTGTAAGTATTAGCCTGACTACATATTAATTATGTGGTTTTGATGCTTCAGTATAAGAAGAAATTAAATATTTCACTTGAAGATAAAACCACGAAGCTGTAAATCATAAGGAATAAATTTGTGACTGGCGGAATATTCTTTTTACTGAAATTAGACTAGTTCTAATGATTATGTGTTTCGCTTAGTAGACATGGATATGTACAAGTACCTTTACTTATGAACAAGTCTTACATTTCTTCTGGAAAGGTGGAGAACAGGAAATAGAATTTACAATATTTGTATTGCCCCTTCTGCATCAAGGTTATTTATTTTGTGTTCAGAAAAAGTAGGACACGTACTTATATATGGCAGTAAAAGTCATCTTTTCTTGGCTCATTTCAGTGCACAGCTGGTTCACATATTGGAAATGGGTTCCTTTATTTCAGGTAGGGTCTCTGTCTCTGCAGTTCCTGAGGTAGCAAACATACGTTTACCATGTTCTACTGCTTGTTCTCTTCCTCTTTTGTGTTAATGAAATCTTCTTTGCCTGTAATTCATCTCAAAGGGAAGGCATCAAGTTTACTTGGGGAGACAGAAAAACTGGAATTTATACTCTTAGCTTGTGCTACTAGGGATAATTATGCCAAAATGGGAATCATACTCAAGAGTCCAATGTAAAACAATGCTAAATCTTTTGAGACAGCATCAGCTTGATATGAAATGGGATGCTTGCACATGGCTCCTGGTACTGTTTCTGCACTGAAGTGCAGCAGCAAGTTTAAATCCTAACTGCAAGAGGTTGGCACAAAAACTCTCTGCATCCAATAATGTCACAACCATGTCTCCTCCTTGCTGTTGTCCTTCAACCAAAGAACACAAGCATTCAAGTGTACAGGCAAAAGTGATGTTACTGTGGAGAAGCCCTAGAGACTCCGGGGCTCAGAACAGCTCCCCAGTGTTGACAGTGATGTCGTGGGATGCTGTAGTCACTAATGGTAGGCAGAAATTGATGTTAATGCTTTCATTTATTAGGTTGAATGAAGTTGTTCTTGGAATGCCTCCTGTCTAAAAACAGCTTGCGGACACTCAGCAAGGTCTCAGGCTTGTGGCCTTCTCTACACTGAACTCTGCATTTGTCACCTTGAGACAGGGCTTTTGGGAATGTGCTTGTTGCAGGCAGATATTTCACCTTTTACACCAGCCACCAGGTGATTTTCAGTTTTGAGTTCCTAAGTAGTTTGGGACCCAGCTATTTGATCAGCTGCTGCCTTCACTTCAGTACTGCTGCAGTGGTCAGCAAAGATGCATAACACAGGATGTTTCTGGTTTGAAAGGAACTGGTTTGAGGGCAAGTCATTTGCCAAGCAGACAGTAAAGCAAACACTTCCTATAATCCTGCTGAGTTGTCAGGGCTTAGTATTAGTGTTATGGTTTTACTATACTTTCTCTTGTTATCCCATACTATTTTGTGTGTACGGAAGAGCTGTAATTTAATGGAAAAGGCATGTTTAATTTGAGGTTTCTTTAAGGTTTAAACCTGTTAAAGGTTTTAGAAAAATCTGGCAAACTAATCCCAGACTGTTGTGCTTTCTGACACTCTGTGACACCCTCAAGTTACATTAACATCAAATGGCTACTAAATTTTGCATACAAAAACCTGATTTTCAGCCTACTTTTAGCAGGTTGTCTTGTTACACACCTGAAATTTGGGGAACACCAGCAATATCTGCAGTATCAGACTGTTCAGAAACTTTGCCAGGTACTTGGGCACAGCTTCATCAGAATGGTTCATTCTCCTCTGAATAATTGTCTGTATCAGTGCTTATACCATGGATGTGCTTACGCCCAAGGCCATAAGACTTTGACTGACACAGCCAATATAATAAAGACTAAACAGGATTATATGACTTACTTGGCTGTAGTAGTAGGGTAGTGGATAACACTAGAGGTCCCCTCCTGCTCCATATTTCTAGACTAAACCAAAATTTTCCTGAGGTGATAAAAAGTTCTATTTTAACTGTCTATAGATCTGCCAGAATATGATGGGAATAGTAATATAAAAAAGTCATATAGATTACTTAGCTGCTAAAGAAATGAAGGTGGGTCTGCCTTGTCACAGCACTTAGAGCCCGCAGCAAAGTGTACAAACGTGCACCATTCTGAAGGACTTGAAAAGTGGTCAAGGATGTTTCTGCCACCTCTCTTAGGTGGCTTTCTATGCTGGAACTGGTTAGGTGGCCAACACCAGCTGAAAAACTGGCATGTCACCCAGTACCACTGAACTCCAGTCACTGCTGGTGCAGTCCAGGAAGGCAGCATCTGAAACCCAGTGCAGATAAGAGCTCTGTGTGCTACCTGCCAGACTCCTCTCCTAGAGGGCAACGTAGGAAGCACTTGCTCAAGAGTGCTCCAGGTGTAGGTGAGTAACTCTGGGTTTAAATTTCCAAACCTCATTTTCAGTATTCTCTGCTTTGCTGTCACAGTACTTCAGTGAGCTGAGGGCCACCTTGATAACCAGCCAGCCTGACAGCAAACGGGAAGTCCTTGACCAGTGCTTCAGGAATCTTATGGAAGGAGTTGAGCAAAACCTTTTGGTAAAGAACAGAGACAGGTAAGTGAATTGGAAAAAATAAAAGACAAATGGGAAATTTAACTGGGAAAAAGCATAGGAAGGATTCCAGGTAGCCATAAACTGCAGTTCCTTTTGAAAGAAGCATAATACCCTATCAGAGAATTCATCCCTGGACTTCACAGTTAGAGAGCCTGAACATTCAATAATTATGAATTTTCTTGGTCAGAAATGTATTTCCTAATGTAATCCAAGAGTCAGGGTTTGCCAGGCTGCAGCTGCTGCTTTTTCACTTGGGAACAAGCTGCCTCATTTCAGCAGGTGAGCCTCAGAGCTTCCTTTTTCCAACCTTAAACCCCTCTGATAAAACACTTGCTTCAGCCTCTGTCAGTGCTGCTGCTCTGACATGGCTTTTTCTTGCTGCTGTTGCTGTCAAGCAACTGCCTGTGGAGTGGCAAGATGAGAAAGGATCCAGTGGGGCCACTTACTCATGTACATAAATGAGGCAAGGAATTCTTTAATAGTTCTTTAACATGAATTACAAATCCACCCAATCTTGCCCTCATTTGAAAAACGGAATAGGAAACTTTATGAAAGCAGGGCAAGGTTTTCTGCACTTAATGTTCCCACTAACATTCCCAGCTAGCTGCGTTTTCTCTTCATGTGCACTATTCAACGAAAGCAAACCTTCAGGGTATAGAGACACAAATGGAGCTTCCTGGGAAGCTTGAAGGAACCTAGAAAGGGGCTTGGAGAGAAGTTATGGCTAAAACCATTTAGTGCTTTTATTCCTCTGACAACTTCTGTTTGTTGGTGTGAGAATTATGTTGAACTTGTTTAATTCTCAAATAGTTTTGCATTAATTATGGTCTCCACATTTTTATTTCATTTTCTTATTAAATTCTGGTACTAAGGATGCAAGTTCCTTATGGCCTGAGTGTGGATGGTGCCAGAGACAGGGGAATTTGGAAGCAACCCCAGAGAAACACAGAGATCCTATCTACGGCACTAATAAATCAGACAGACTTTGTGTGTAACTTGTGTTCTGGATCAGCATAAGACCTGGGGAAATGGCAGAGAGCCACTGGGAAGGAGGAGAATGCCTGTTAAAACAAAGGAAAGCTGAGCTGACCATGGCAGGCTGTAGGATGTAGTCTGACCTTAGAGCTGTGAATGCCAAGGGGATTCATTTGATTTGACAGGCCTTTGGGATTTAAAAATTAAAACCTGAGTGAAACTCATTCTTACAACTGGTTTCTTAGTTCCATAACGATGTATATTTATTGAAGGCAAGGAGTCCTTAAGATAACATTGTTTTCTGAGAAAAACAGAAATGATGTGTGTTTTCTCTGAGCTGTCCTATTCTGAGAACTGCAGGTGTGAAGGACAGGGAAGAGCTTCTGCCTAAGAGCTCAGCTCAGTCTCCCCTGTTCTGGCAGGTTAAAGCCATTCCCCTTGGCCTGTCCCTACGGGCACCTGTCCAAAATCCCCTCTCCAGGTTTCTTGTAGCCCCTTTAGGCACTGGAAACTGATCTAAGGTTCCCTGGAGCCTTCTCCAGGCTGAAAAAGCAACCCTCTGTGGATCGGTTCCCATCAAAGCCACCTCCTTCAAACTTGGTGCACACTGTGAACAGAGCAGTTTTCACATATATACGAGCATATAAAAAAGGGATGACTTTCACCACGCACCTTTACATCTACTCCCTAACACAGCTACTCCTATTACATGCTGTAGAATTATTTTAATGCATTTAAATGGTCTTTTACTGTTTGTCTTCCAAGGGAAAACCCGCTGTAGAATAAACCAACAGAGAATAAACTTCCCCCCCCCCCCATTTGATTCCAGTCCCCAAATCACCTGTTATGGATTTCCCTTTTACAAGCCATATCCCACCATGTCCAAAGATAAGCCTGGACACTGGTCTGTCTCAATACTGACCCAGCTAAACGCATCCTCTTCCCTCATCCACACAGAGCATGCTGCGAGCACAGGTGCCGCATCACTACCGAGGATAAACCCCGAGGAGCACAGGCAACATCTCATTCATGAATAAACGGTTCCGAGAGGCAGGCAGAGATGCAGAAATCACCCGTGGGTACGTGTAAAGGCAGGAAACAACCGCACACCGCGGCTCCCCGACCACAGAAACGCCTTTCGCTAGGAACTACAATTCATTCCTCCCCGCAATGACACTTGTCCAAGCAACGGATTGACCATGGCGAGCCCATTTTTGTCCCGGGGTTTCTGACGGGGGGCAGCGCGGCCCTGGTGAGGGGAACCCGAAACCCTCCGGGGGTACAGGGCCCTCCCGGCGCCGCCTCACACCCGG
>JBAFWW010038865.1:26764-69049 GCA_036873685.1 Agapornis canus | reverse complement strand
CCTGTTTCAGTTTGAACCCATCACCCCTTGTCCTATCACTACAGTCCCTGATGAACAGTCCCTCTCCAGCACCCTTGTAGATATATATATATTTCTTATTATTCAGCAACTTAACTGGTGTTAAGAAAGGAAGTTCTTATCACCTGCTACCTCCAGTAAGGGGGAAAACAGCCCCTCAAATACCAAGATACAACACGACAGAGTCCTCCCTGTGAGGAAGGTTATTTTTGTCAGCTGCAAAGCAGTAACCTTTCTACATCAGCCAGTGCTTAACCTGGGCCTGGCAGCTGATGAAAGCAGCTCTGGTTTCCATGCACTGAGGCTCTTGCAGCGCTTGTGCCCACGCAGCGGTACCAAAAGCCTCACCTGTTTTGCCATAGCGTGGCCAGGTATTCTTCGGAACTGTCAGCCACGTGCTGCGGACGTGCTGGCGCTGCCGCTGCCTTGGCCTGGGGAAATAAAACACAACAGGTCACAGTTTCTCTGTACTGAGAATGAGGAGAGCTGAAACCAGCCAGAAAAAGGATGATTCTGGGAAAGGAAAAAAAAAAGAGATCCAACTTCTCTTCCCCATCTGCAGCCCTGCCACAGGGCTTCTGCCTTCAAGACACAACGTACATTCACTCAGGCTCTGCCTTACTTGGAAGCATTTCTCTCCAGGCCAAACAGTGCCTCCAGCATTTCCACTTCAATAGCTTCTGCCCCGTTTTTATTCCTGCCAAGTTCTCATCTGCTTCTTTGCTTCAAACAGCTTCCCAGGTCCCATTAAGAGAGCCCCACATCCCCCTGGCTCACCTCTTTTCCCAGCAGTGCCTTCAAATGTCAATCAATTCAGTTTAAGCTGCATTCGCAAATGCAACCAATGCACTTGTTCACAGTAGAAGGAAAGCAGAAATTGAGGCTGCTCTAATAAAGTCATGCTTCCTCCATAAGGCACTGCTGCTTCTTCCTCAAGCATTAAATATTCTTCCACAGACTCTCTAAGAGAAAGTTTTTGCTTCCACCATCACTGCTCTGAGCTTAATCCTTTCTTACATGCACATTTCTTAACCAGCTCATGAATAGCAGGGAGTTTATAGATGATGTTGATCACAGTGTGATGGATAACTGCACAGAGACCTTGTGCACAAACAGCAGGAGGTTTCCTAAGTCCCTGAAAACAGTGCATGAGACTCCCTGAAATGTATTCAGGGTCCACTGTGGCAGACCTCAGACTCTGAGACAGACAGAGGAGACAAATGCTGGGGAAGGAAGAAAGGATCTAACAGTCTACACTCTATGAATTTGAGTGAAAGGATTTTAGAAGGTTGTTTTGATGGTAAATGAGCAGGGATATCAACAGGAAAAAAAAAAACAAATGCTATTAAAAAATCTGCACAAGTCTTGCTTACTAACAAAACAAACATTCTCCTGCCCCAACAAGCACTACTGAATGAGTAAGACACCCTGAACCCTGACTCCCTGCCCAGGTGTGGCACTGGGGGCTCAGCAAGCTGCACTCAGGGAAGGACAGACACACCAATCTGGACTTTGAAAAGGGTTAATATTAAGTGCTGGACTAACCTCTGATCACCAAGTACAGTGCGAGCCCCAAAGTACCTCTTCAACTCGTTCTCTGGATTCAAGTTTCTGAGAAGGTTGAAACAAGAAAGAAAAGCAGTTAAACAGAGCCCAAAGTCTCACACTTGAATCCTCTCTATCAACCCCAAGTGCTCCATACGTCAAACTGCCTCTGGCCAAGCCCCCCATCTGTCACACACACCATGGATCTGACACAACACACAGAAAAGAGACTGAAGCTGGTCAAGAATAGGGGGCATCAAACGCCCAGTTCCACCAGGAGCATGTTGCCCTCCTGCTCTGCTCCAGAGACAGCACTGAGGACGTACTTCTGCTGCCCTCTCCAGGGCAGCTGAGGCCTTAGTCTGGGATAGTCCCATGTCAGCCTCCGTTCAGGAGCACACAGCTGGGGTATGTGTGTCTGGAAAACATGAGCTACCTGCTGCTGAGTTTAGCAGTAGCCGCCTACAGCTCAGGGCAAGCATCCTAACCACAGCATGGAGGCTAGCAAAGATTAATAGAGAGATCTCATAACAAAGCAGGACAACACCTACAGTTTTCTTAATCTAACATTTGGCTCAGAGAAGGGAGATGTATTTGAGAGGGGTTTCTCTCTGCTGCCCAGTAAGCCAGGCTTGAAGAAAGGGAGTGCGAAGGCTGAGATCCAGCACTGCCAACTCTCACCTACTCAGAGATTACCCAGCTCTCAAAGGTTTCTGAATGTTTATTTGACCTGAGAAGTCACTGGAGCTCAAAACCATCTTTGGGTAAACATTCTAGTCTTACTGCAGTGCTCCCGAGCCTGCTGCATTAGCCTAGACTCAGTTTTGATGCAGCACGACTAGGGGTTTCAAAACCAAGACTGGTTATCTCTCCAAGAACAGAAAGAGCTGCCAGTTTCTGCATCAGCCCAGGGCTCCAAAACACACTGGACACAGCAGTCAGCCCACTCTTAGCAGGTTTGCCAGTGTGATACAGGCCCAGATGTTACAGATGTCAAGTCTGAGACAGGTTCCTCCTCCAGCTCCTGGACACAACTGGTGCTTAGCCCATCTTGTTGATGGTGACATGTAGGAAAGGTTAGACAAGTCTATCTTGCTTTCCTGGCAAAATTAGCTCCTGGCATTGCACAGCCCTCCTTAGAGGACAGCACATGGTGTACTGGGACCTGCTCTCCCACTGCTGGGCTGAATGCAGCCTGTCACCTGGCGAGGTCAATTTGATGTCAAAGCTAATGCACCAGCATTCTCAGCAGTTCTGGCGAGATTCTCCTACAGTGTACGTTAGGCTGCAAGTCACCTCTGGAGGCTGTTACCCACTCCAACCAGGTTTTGACAGCAGAGAATATTAGTCACTGCTCAAAACCAAACAGATCTAAGAGCAACAGTTAGAAATGGGCATCTGCACAACCATTCCCACAACCCCCTTCAAGCAAGGTCCTAAATTCATGGCCAGATCACAGTGGAAGGCTCCCACCTCTTTTCCTTGGGGGAACAGATATCCCCATCACACCAAAGGCAAAAATCAGGAAGGCAGCAGCCACTACCTGTGCTCTACGTAGAGAAGGGGCCTGCTGTCTGCAATTATTCCACTCTGGCTCTGTTGCCATAGCCCACTGGTATCCTCAATCTTCTCTAGCAAGCTGTCGATGTCTTCCAGGTCATTGTCTTCCTTAAGATAGGCAAAGACAAGGCAGTTATTACAGAATAAGTCACCACAGTAGAGATCACACCCCACTGCCTCCAGGTCCTTCCGTGCACCCTGATCTCCGTGCAATAGCAGCATAGCATCTCCTGTTCACCCTGCTGCTATCCCATTGTATATGTACTCTCTTACTGAGGCCTCCTGCTCTCCACGCAACACTTGGGAATGCTGCCCTGAGCCTGCCTTCCCTTCCCAGCTGCCCCCAGAAGCTGCTCTTCCCCACTGGCTCAAGGTACACAACACTGTTGCTATCCTGAGTCTGAATATGCCTGCTGAATATATCTATCCTGGGCAGGAGCTGGCAGGAGGTCTGGTCTGTGGTCTGCCCCTTCCTACCCAGTCTTTGCCCTGCTTTGTTTGGTTTATTTCCACTATAACCCCCAGAACATTCTGAACTGATGGGAGTGATGATTTCAATCCTAAATTATTTATATAATTGGTCTGGTACCATCTACTTCCTATGGAAACACTAAGCTACTTGTGGTTTAAGCCCAGCTGGTAATTCAGAATCACACAGCTGCTCACTTTCCTCCTTCCCACTCAGCTCCCAGCAGGATGAGGAGCAGAATGGAAAGAACGTAAATCCCATGGGTTGAGATATGAACAGTCCGATAACTAAAGTATTACAAAACTACTACTACTACTAATGATGGGAGATAATGTAAAACTAAAAAGGAAAGGAAAAAAAGCCCCAATGAACACAAGTGATGCACAATGCAATTGCTGATCAATACCCAGTCCAACTCGAGCAGTGATCTGGGCCTTCCACATGACTCCTCCCAGTTTCTGTACTGGGCATGATGTGCTGTGGTATGGAATACCCCTTTGGCTAGCTTGGGTCAGGTGTCCTGAGTCTGCTTCCTCCTGGCTTCCTGTGCCACCCCTCTCTGGCAGAATACAAGACTGAAAGTCCTTGATTGGAATTAACATTACTTAGCAACAACTAAACTCAGTGTGTTATCAGCCATGTGTATCAGGAAGAAGAAAAATAACTACTACAGCTGAACCCAGGACACAGATGTACCTGGTATTTCTGAGAACTCTGCCCTGATTATGCTTATGGGTACCAAGCAGCAAGAAATTCTCAAGATGGTTTGCTTTCAATGGGGATGGCTTTTTTCCCCTGCCAGAGTTGCTCTTAGCTGTATTCTCTCTAATGAAATTGCCCATTTGGTGTTAAATTTGTAATCTAAACTGAGTGCTATAGATTAACAGTTGTTGCTGCTTTATTATTGAAATGAGAGTCATGGGATCAATTTAATTGTTCCTTGCTTCATTATTTGCTTAAGACAATAGAGTCATCTCTGCAAATTCTATTGGTCTGTGGGTATTTTTAGCTTAATTATCATAGATATTAGCAACAATCAACAAAGATTTCCTAGGTATATGCACTTGCTCCTTGAAACACTAGCTTTTTATAGACTTTGTACTTTCAACTCGCCCTCCTTCTTATAGTCAGTCCAGCCTGCTCCCAGAAAAAAAGCAACCAAACGATCCCTCCCCCCAAAACCCCAGTCCAACATGGTTTTCAAAAATATTAGTACTTTCCTTGTAGTTTATTGTAAGAATTGAAGGCATAGTGGTGATTGTGCCTCCTGTTATACACATAGCTAAATATTCTGGCTCCTTGAGTAGGTATGACTTGGACTTTGTGTGTGTGATTTATTTGAAACAGTTCAGAATGAATGAAAAGCTTATTCAAAGTGAGTTTTCAGTAAGACCTGGCTGTGCCTAGGTTTACCTTCCTTTGCAACATATCAAATGTAAAGACAGAGGCTACACATGCATCTGCACTCAGCTGCAGCTGGTTTGTTCCTTCCAGCCTGGCCAGGCAGTGTTTACAGGTCCTGATCTGGAGGTTAGTGTCTCCCATAAAGGGAGTTTGGGTTAGGTTCATGCAACCTGAATTGAGATAAAAACCTAGCCTACAGTATTGACAACATAACTTAAAATAAAATCCTTCAGTATAATTTACCAGGCTGCTACATCATAACTCACCTGCTGCTGATAGCTCAAATTAATAATATCCCTCAGCTGGCTTAAAGTAGGAAGGAAGAGGTGCCAGGGGAAAGCTCTCATTGTTTATTGAGTTTTGGATCCCTGCATGGGTTCATTTGAAGTTTTCTGGACAACTTTATGTAGAATATGTAAACCAAAGTCTCTCTGATCAGTTGGAGCATAGCTGGATATCCCAGCAGAATAAAGAAACTGGTCTGCATTTTTATTTAGAGTGCCTATCTGCCATTTAAAATGTAGCAGGAAAAAAGCCTTAAGAGTCCCAGCAAAAGCACTAGGCAATTTCTTGCATCTGAAGTACTGAAGAAGAAATTTAATACCTAGTTTAACATAACATAAACATGTTCAGCTTCCAGTCAACATTTTAACAGCCATTTAGATTACATCTATGTATTTTAAACATAATCACTGCAAACCTCTTAAACTCTTTTCAAACTGTATCACCTACAAGATAATATTCTAAAATCAAAAAATTATTAAAGAATTTTAAGATAGGAATAATTGCCCTTATGTCACAATCTTTTGTCTTCTACTTTATCCCCTCTCCCTCTTCTCTGTTTTTTCCCTTCCTCTCAAAACCAGTAAGATAATAGGAAACCAAGACTGATTTTATAGCAATTTTAACAGAAGGCAAACTAATAAAATGAGTAGAGAGAGCAAATAGAGACGTATTCTAGCACTGCACTTCAAGTCTTGTAGGATTTACATGTGTAACTTGGGTAGTTAGGTCACCTGCTGAATCCAGGCTTAAGTATTTAACCCAATGATGCAAAGAATAATCAAAAATGAATACCCAAATTTGGGCTCAATACCATTTCCATGGAAGTATGCTCTGAATTGCTTTAGTTTTAATTTAGTTGTTTACATTTTGGACACAAAGTGTGCTTTGGCATATGTCTTTATCAAATGAGTTGATCAAATGTCCTTCTTTCATGAATTTTTGCTGTCCAAACAGATGTTTGCCATATGCAGAAGGGAAAAGTATGTGTAGATGATTTTGCTTGTCTTTTTTAAGGTAAGATACAGTGATGCCAGATCACATACAGAATATTGGGGTTGATGGGTAAAATAAATACATTAATCCAGAGCTAATCCTGGCTGTACCTGGTGCCCATCGGATGAACAGTATCTGTGTGTGCAGGCAGGCTCTTTGGTGGTGCAATGCTGGGAACGGTGGTGTTCCACCTCTGCATGCAGCCCCTCCTGCAATTCTTCACCACTCATTTGCACATATCTCTTTAAATTTGCTTGCAGTAGAGATTTTCTTCTAGAAAATAACAACAACCAAGATTTAATGAGCAGATTTAGCTTTCCTTTAAGTGTGGAGCTACAATAGATTTTGCCTGCCTGCATAGTCCCAGTGGTGCAGACAAACTCCAGTATGCTTGCTGCTTCATTATTTGACCAGCTGAAAATTCAAGCCAAGGATTGCTTGTATTGAAAGAATGCAAACATTTTTTTTCTCCATATTAGAACAAAAAGATACACACATATCTGTAGGTGGTATGGAAATGAGTGTTTGCTAGAGTATAGCTGTGAGAAATAAATTGCTCCCAAATGATAGTTATATTTTTTTGCTATGCCAATGTAACATAACACAATTCTGAGAGCAGCCAAAGAAGACTTCCAGTAAGACAGTGGGGTCTGCACAAAAGAACTGCAGACTAACGAAGGGAAAATATGTGTGCTACTGAATACTGCCTCATATAACAAGTACCTCAATAAATTAATATTCACCCTACCTGAGTAGCTGTGCAATTCTTGCTACACATGCACAGGATGACTTTGTATCCCCCAAATCTGTCCATGAAATCAACACATTATTCATATCTCATGAAAGGCTGTTCCTTTGCTGTGCTGGGCCTGAATGTTGCCCTTCAGCATTACCCTGGGCAAATTAGCAGAAACACTGAGTGTGTCTCCATTATGCACCTCTCCCTTCTTCAGTCTTTTTGTTGTAGCTATGACTTTCCCTCTTAAAATAAATACCCTGTAAGGTATCAAATTGTCTTTCATCACCTCAAGACAGATTTTACACCTAGATTCTGTAAGACTATCTGAAAGGAGCTCCAAAGTGTGGTGTGCTGGCTGAGCGTGGCCCTCTGCACATCACAGGCTAATGGAGAAAGTGCATTTCAGGACAAAACACTATAGCAGTGAGAATTTTTGGGACCTACACTGACTCATTTATATATTGGTTGCATTGATCAAGGACGTGATAAAAATCAAAGATTTTATTTTACAGCCACAAATCAAACTATTACATTCACTGATTTCGTTTAAAACCTTTGCTTTTTATAGTAAACACTCCCGACTAAGAACTTGTGATCCAACTAGGAAATTTGATCGATATGTATGGATTGTGAGAAATCAAAAAGAGCCTGCAGCAAGAAACTGACATGCAATTACCGTCCCACATGAGCAGAAATAGCAATCAGAAAGGATCGTGCTCTTTTCATCCAGCAGAATTCAGCTCCCAGAGGGACACACAAGCTGGGTGCTAACACAGCTGGCACCACTGGAGCGATGGTCTCATGAGGGAGAAAAATAGTTTTCCTCTTGTTAGCAATGCCTTACTTCAGACTCTCCTCAATTCTTACTTACTTTTCTCCAGTTGTGCTGGGATGGCAAACCTTGCATTTAACCAGTTATTGGAGTAGGGGTAGATGACTCCTGCTGATGACTTAAGTGAAGGCATAATGAGATTAATAACATGAAACAGCTGGGGTTGAAAACCAGGTAAAATAATCCATTAGCCAAGCATGCCTCATCCCTGATAAGAGAGGTTATTGCATAGCTCCTATCAGAATGAAGGAAAATAAATCTGGCCTCTTACTGCAGGGAGTTTGCAATGTGCTTTGGAATACTCTGAGATAAGAAGAATGTTTATCACTGCTGTTCAGCTGAGGAATGTTCTAGGAAACAATTGCCATCTGCCTACTGTCTGAAGAGGGAGAAAACCAGTGAGTTCTGGCAATAATGTGATGATCACAGTTTCAAGTCACAAACTTTCAACCAAACCTTGATTCAGATGAGGAAACCATTAGGAGCTCTTTAACATGGCAGTAACTCTAATTACAGCCTCTTCAATATTTGAGTAAAGCCAGTGGCTCTCTTCCTGCATTTTTTCAGTTAACAGCAGCATCCCGAAGATGATCTCTGATCTCTCAGGTTTCCCACAGTGATAACCCCTGTGTCCGCAGTGATTCATGGATGGATTTGTGTTCTATGCGACAGAAGTTTTGCTCTTGTGACTTACCTACCTTAGACCGTTGCCAGCCACTGATGTCTCAAGACTCCTTCTGCAAGGACAAATGACTTGGCGTTTGGTTTCATAAATACACTTGCTCACTGGAACTAGGTTATTACCCCATAAAAACTTTCATCCTATTAATGAAAAGATCATGAAGCATGTCAAATAGTAGAAAGCTGGATACATCAGCCTGGTCTGTTATAGCCTAATTTATTTCAGAGCTACCATTGTCACAAATATTTATGGATGAGTGGGATTTTCCTACTGTTTCTAAGGCTGAAGCGTAGGTGGCTGGTATAATCCTACCCATTTATTTTCAAATATCCAGCATGGTCAGAGTGGGATGGCTTTCTGAAAGGGGTATAGAAACATCCTTTGATTAGGACTGCAAAGACAAGAAAACAGCAGCATGTTTGGTTTTGTCTGGCTAATTTATTGCTTACTGTTTGACTGTACTTTTATGAAGGCCAGGTGAATTTAAATGCAAAGCAGCAGAGAAATCCACTGAGAGAAATATCAGAGTCTGAAGCCATTACAGGCAAGTGGAATAATTAATGGTATGAATCTGAAGAGCAAGCGCATGTGAGGGTTAATAACTTCTTATTTTGGGGGTAGTTATTTTCAATTGCCAACACTTGAGTGTGGTTGTGAGAGGGTACAATAATGCAGCTGATTATCTCTGCTTATCAGGAGTTACAGCTTCCAAAGGCTCAACGTTGAGAAATTCTCCAGAGGGGATCAGAGTACACTCTTCTATCCCACTGCTGGCTGCTCTGCTTCCAACCTTACAGGCTAGTTTTCACTGAGATCTAGTCTGTGGAGAAGGGCTTGAGTCTTTTCAGAGTGGTGTGTGCTCATTTGACCTTCTTCCATGTATTGAAAAGTAAAAGAAATGTTTCTTTAGAAGAGAATGGGAAAAGCCACATGATTAAGTTCCTAATTTAGAACCCTATGCCAGTACCAACTGCCAACATCCTAGTGCTTTTCTTCCCTTGTACCCACAGATGCTTCAGGCATGTTGGTGACAATCTGTTTTATGTTCCTGCTGCCATGCTCCAAAATGCTGTCTGTCCAGTGTCCATCTGCAACTATTTACACATAGCAGGAAAGTTATTCCTACAAATATGAACATAGGATCATATCGGTATTCTGGATCTACTAAAACTGGTGTAGGTATAGTACTTTACTACAGCAGGTCTGGTCCTCTCACCTGAGCTCTTTAAATGCTTCACAGGTAATACCATGATTCTTCTGCAGTGGAAAAGTACAACAGCAACAATATTAGAACTATTCCAAGTGACAAACATTTCACTGCAAAATTCTCTGTTGCAGATCACAAAACACAAGTGAAGAAATACTTTCTCAAGAGATCATTCACTTTTTGCTGTTTATTTTTAATACTAAAAATATTTTGCCATGCTTAATAATGTTGAATGATGTCTTATTCCATGCAATAAGATAAGCCACAACTTACGAGTTTTATGCCCAGCTTTTCAGACAAGAATACATTTCTAGGTGTGATCAGAATCCTGAAACACAAAGCTGTCTGGAAATCTCACCTAGATAATCCATGGTCAGCTAATGTGTTAGGAGCTGAACAGCGAACAGCTACACTGTCAGGTTTTGTGCCTTGGACATAGAACAGGGAATGCTTTTCCTGCACTACATCATCTGCCTTGATCTTACAGAGTTAAGATGTCCCATGTACTCCTTACCTTTCACTGCCCAGCTCTGGATTTGGTATCTCTAATGCTTAAAAGACAGCATGCAAAAGCTCTTTAATATAAAATGTTACAGGCTAGCTTATAACTAGAAGAGAGACCCTCCTTGTATGTATTCCAGCAGTAATTTCCAGGAAAAGCAAGCCAATTTTGAAGATTAGACATGAGACAAATAGCTGAAGAGCCATTATTTCACCAGGGAACTGCCTGTGCCCAGATAACTTGGAAAAAACATCCTGGCACAGTTTGTGCTCCTGTCACTTTGGCCCTGAACAGATTCAAACCTGCAAACACAAGACAGTGTGGAATAGTAATTTTCCATCTCCCAGACTAGAAAAAAGACTATTTGGGGCTTTTAGGTAGATACTTTCAAAGAGCTTTTCTGGCTAGTAACCTTGACCAGGCAGTTCATTTCTGCCTTGTGGTCCTGCAGGGTAGATCTGTCATGAAGGAACAGAGCTGCTTACTTGTTTTCTCATACATCATCTCCAGAAGCACCATGACTGCCCCAGAACACTTTTATTACCAGTGATAAAACGAAGAGTTATCACGGGAGCTATTTTCTACGCTCAGGATTTCAGGTTTCTGTATGTACAAAGGATACAGGCTACAGAACCCTTACCTCACACCTCACTCAAATGGACTTCTCTGGAGACCAACAGCCAGATTATCCCTCAGCCATGGGTTAACCTGTACCTTCCTTTAGGCTAGAAAGAAGCTTATTGCTGTAATGTTAATGGCATGTTTCTAAGCTGGCACAGGAGATAGTACATTATGTTCTAAAGTTATTTAGCAATTTGAGCAATCCTATTCTTTTCAAAGCTGCTTTAAAACATCTATAATAAAATAAGCAGAGTTACTTAAAGCTAGCCTGGTGTTTAAACCTGCAGCTTTACATTCCAAAATAGACTTCATGGCCCTTAACAGTCAGACACTTGCCACAGGTTATTTTATGGATACACACCTTCCCCCAGTTTTATTCTACTTTATCAGCAATTTCTAGTCAAGTTTCCAGAAAGAATCAAGATTATGGATTTCTAGAAACAATGAAGTAAGAACCACTCTTTTAAATAAGATTCTTGTAAATTCTAGACATGACAAAACGCAAGTATGTGAAATAGTAAATGTTTTTCCAACTTCCTCTGAGGATTTCCTGCACTGGTTCTTTCTGAAGAATGCTTGACAAAGCAGAGAGGGGAAAAATACTCTCATTCTCTTCTGGCATCTCTCTTCCTGGACTCCACTGTGTTGTTTCCAGCAGGATGCATCAAATCTGTGCCCATGTGGATGCTTGGCAGAGTCTTGCATCTCCTGAATTTGACTTTTGGGCCTGTTCCTCCCAGATCAGAGTGGGATCAGACATCAGTATTTCCTACAGATTAAAATGCTATTGCCTGGCCATTGCCTTGGATCCTCTGAGCCTTGAGAGGACTTTGCCATTTCCTTTTTAGTTGTGCTCTCAGTAGCTGTTTGCACTGTGACATAAATACACAGCTCTGCCTCAGACCCCTGCTTTGAGCCATTTTCAATTCATTTTTTACCCCATTCACAGGCGTTCTCTTTTATCAATTTTAAATGTTTCATTGCCATATGTCTGTGTTTTCCTTGCCGCTGCCTTCACTCTTGTTCAAAGCCTCTCTTTTAGTGAACTGGTCCTTCTTTTCCCATCCATTACTTCCATGGACCTTCTGCAGGGGCCAGTAAAGCCTTCCAGCAAGTTGTATTGATGTCATTTGGACATCACGCAATGTTTTTAAATCTGCATAATAACTAGAATGAGAAGCAGCCCTGTCATTCATATCTGGAGCTCTGCCAAATTCACTGAGGTATGGAAAGGTACAGACTTCAGTGGAAGCTTTCCCTGTGCCTGGGCACTGATAAAATCCGTCTGGTTTTTCAGCCTCAAATGAGAACTGGCTCTGTGCCACCTTTTCCTCACCTTAGGCAGGAGAAGGGATTTGATAGCCATCTATTGCTGTGACTACTACAGCAAACACCTCTGTTTGCCCCTATCCCTTTACTGAAACTGGCTAGCAGTGTCAGAAGCCATTAGGATGGATGGGCAAACACTCACATACTTAGACAAGCAAAGTCCAAATCTGCACTTTGGACATGGACTCCTAGAAGTACACTGTTTGGGCTATAGAAAGAGGTCTCATGGGGATTCACCTCTTTTCTTTGGAATCAGCAGCCTGAGCTGTTTTGTAAAAGATGCTCTCTGCTGTTTGTTTCTCCAAATAAATGTCATCTTCTTTGCTACACCGTGGTAATCCACCTCTGGCAAATAAAGTGGCTCCTGTTGATCTCACTGCAGGGCTACTTCTTATTGCTGTAACAATCAGTGCAGGAGCAGCAGGAGGTGTGTTGAGACAGCTTGTTCTTAGCAGACACAGCTCAGATGAGACTGGGAAGAGAGAAGGAGGGGTGGGTAATAGAGAGAGGCAATAGATTACACAGAGGAAAAAAGAAGAGAAGGAAGAAGATGAACAGCCTTCTTGTTTCTCCTAGATGTTGACACTTTCCCAGAAGTGATTGAGGCATGTGAACCATCTTCCCTCTCATAAACACAGCACAGACACAGGGATGCCAGGCTCCTCTCCCACTGCAGACAGCTGCGCTACAGGTAGCTGCTTCTTGAAAATACATAAGCTGCAGGGCTGTTCCTGCTAATAGCTAAAAAAGACTCTCAGTGATCAGAAAGTGAGCACTTCAAGTCCCGTCTCACTTTGATTTTACATCAAGCTTTCTGAAGTATCTGAAGGTCTATGCAAAAATGCATTCCTTGTAGCCGGAACAGAACAAAGAGCTCAAAGACCTTTCAGAGAGGCAGGAGAAAGTCGAGGGGAAGGAAGGGTTGCTGGAAAGACAAGCAGCTACTTTTCTTGCTAGAGTTTTGTATCCTGTAATTTTACCTAGAACAGAACTGTGCAAATTTGCAATAATGGCTTGGAGATCCATTGTGAGTTACTGAACCTTGCGAATTGCCAAGTAATTGGAAAAAGACAATGAAAACAAAGATTTGCACCATAAAGCATTCCAAGTTCATTTACTGGGATGGCTATAGGCCTGATTATTTAAAAGAACATTTTGCAATATGCTGTCATCCTTAGGAGGTGATGCTTAGTGAAGGAAACAAACAAACGATGAAATCTGAATAAAGAGAGGTTTCATAGTAAGAAAGAAGGGCGTCACTATGACAGCAGTAAAGATTATGTCTATGAAGAAATATTGAGGTCCAAATGAGTTGTACTGGTTTTTACAAGAAGACATATAAATGAAATGGAATTTAGTGTTGTTACGTAAATTGTTACTTAGTCCTCTCTGTCTTAGGCAGAGCTCAACCCCCTGCAGCAGCCACCTGCCTGAGCAAGGAAACTCTTCTGAAGCCATTCTTGTTCTCCTGCCTTTAGTATGTTGCTATTTGGACCAGGACAACTCGAGTGCAACAGCAAATATAACACTGAGTGCTGGAAAAGACCATTAAGCTCAGACGGTGACAGAACCTCCATGGAGAGGAATATGGGCCCAGATGAGGAGCTGTTATAGGTCATGCCTTGGCAGAGTTACTGCCACTGCGCAATCTGCCCCCATGTTTGTGGTACATGGTGTGTTGTACACAGGGCAATGCACATAAGGAGCTGCCAGTATTGACTCTGCTTTAGAAAGATGGATACTGCTGAGGCTGCATGGTACAAAATAATTCAGAGAAGACAATTCCTCTTCCATACCATTGGCAGACCTCAGAATGAGTAGAGATCTTGTGAATGCACAGCCATGGGTAGAGCTCAACCTAGCAGCTCTTGGCTAGAGCACTGTGGAGCTGCATGGAGCATTCTGTACCACCAGGCAAAGCCCAGGTTCCCTGGCATGCCTCAGATGCATTTCCAAAAAGAGGAAAAGGTTGCCCTTTGCTTTGTCATTTTTCTCTACTTCCAGCAGTGATACTGACGCTCCCCCTTCACACAGTAATAAATGAGGAACAAGATGAGGTACAAGATGATAAAAATGTTTATCATCTCTCCCTTCCCTTTTTGTTTTCTCCTTCTGTGAATTTGCTACAGATGTGCAAGTTAGTGATGGATGAGTTTAATCCTTGCCCTTTTTCTAAGGACTGTTGGTTATTTACTGTTCTTGCACTTTGCTGATCTACATCTAAAAAGGGAATTTTGTAATTTGTAATGTGTGCTAATGTGATTTTAGAACTGTATAAATCATCTGACCCTGATACTCATTGTTGAATATGTATTTCTGACACAGATAAGTGCCCACAGCCCCTTTGAAAATCCCACAAGTTGCTTCTTAACCCTCTTCTTTTTTAAAACCCGCTATGAGAATACTTCCTCCTTCTCTCCCTGCCAGAAAATATGTCAATGTTTTTTTGGCATTTGAAGAAACAGAATCCTTCTTATGATTTTGCTGTTGATTCTGCTGCCTGAATTTGAAGTCTTTAGGTTATATTTTTTTGTGCTACATTGGTCAGAAAAGACAGGCTGGCCTTACTCCCACAAATGTCTGACTCCATGAGGGTTAGGGTTTGCTTTCAAATTGTTAAAACCTCCCATAAGTCAACAATATTGAAGATATGTCCATTTTTCTTATTAAATTTCTGTTTATTATAGGATTATAAATACAATAGTGGGATCAATATTTGAAGAGATAGATTACTTTCTCCAGCCTTATTTAATCAGCACTATTAATACTTGGACATAATCCTGGTCCACATCATCCAAGGGAGATCATAACTCTCAACCCTGTTGCACAGATATGGCAGGCTGACCTTTAAATTAATACTGCAGTATCACATTTATAGCTCTCCACTTGTCCCAAGGGATAGGAGGCTTGTTTTTCTTACAGTATCAGGTTTGCTATATGATTCCTGAGGTGTAAATATGGTGTGGATTTGGGAGGATCAGTTTCTGACAGATGGAGAAAATCCTGGCTCGGGGATCATTGATGCTTCTGTTGAAGTAAGTTTATTATTTAGCAAATAATTCATGTTTAAATCAAGCTTGAGCAGGGATGACCTTAGAAATAACAAGATCTCTTTTCATTTTTAGTTAAGTTTGTTTCAAGAAAGTCCACTGAAAATCCAGACGCTCGTTTACAGATATTTCTCTTCACACAGAGCATAATGGATGCTGGAAGGGTAAGAAAACCTCTTTCCCAGTCACCCACAGTGAGAGTTTGCTCAAGATGCCTGAACAATAAAACAAATGGAGGCTTTCCATGTTTATGTTGTTAAGGATTCTGAAGGAAATCATAATGAAAAGCTATGACAACAGCAGGCTGGGCTGTGGTTTTATGTAACAGCAGACCTTTACAATAAAAACTGCTTAGGAAGTTAGGAACTGTCCCAAGCAGTATGCAGTTAGTACAAAAGGACAACTGGAATTAACTATTATTAAGATGTAAATAACAAACCGTACAAACAAATGACACTCCTTCAGGACTGACAGTTTTATCCATGAAACAGTAAGCATAGTCTCATCTAACACACAATGTACATGTCCCTGATGCTCCAGATGTTTCTGGAGCTCCTGATGTTCCAGAGCTCCTTCTCTCCCAGTGAAGTAATGCTGATCCAGACAAAGACATACAAAATAAAACTGATAGCACCATCACACAGATCCTGCCATAGCAGTGTGATTTGGATATATTGACATCAAGCACATAGCAATTTGATTTTGTCTGACTGGGAAGTGTAGATTTGAAATGGAAGATTATGAGAAAAAAATATGGCAAAGCATCATGAAACATCCCCTAGCATTAAAAACTGCTAGAGAGTTGTTACTTCCATTAATCTAATTGTAACACAAAACACAATGCTTTTCTACCCTGAGAGAGCAGCATGACTGTATGAGACAAGCACAGCCTTTTCAGTAGTGCATCAGAAGCAGGAAAGCATCAATTTTCACAAAAGTAACATTAATAGCACGTATGCCCACTACCCAGTGAATATAAGGAGAGAATTACTATGGTTCAAGCTTTTCAAGTCACAATGGAAATATTATCATTCTTTAAAATCTTTAGAATGTTTATACATAGAGTTTTGTTTGTACAAGCAGGCAGAAAAACCTCTGGAGTCAGTACCTGCATATATGGAAAGTTTTGCAGGATTTGTGTCTATTCCTTCCAGCTCTTACAAATTCATATAGATTAGCAGGCAGAAATTATTTCTGAACAAACAGCATGAAAAAAGTTCCATAACTTGGAATCAAGCACATATATTTCTGGTGAGGAAAAAGACTGATTGGAAATTAAAAAAAAAAAAGAAACACTTGTGAATTTTTCAATCCTAATTTTCATCCATGAGACTAAAACCATTTTTTATGGTGAACTACAAATACACAGGAATTACAATAACTCCCATTTGTTAAGATCACACCTGCTTTCAAGACTCAAAGTTGAATAAAATTAAGACTTTTTACCATCCAAATGCTGGTGCATTTCAAAGAGCTGATAACCAAATGCATGCAGATGATGCATACTGAACAAACTGTTCTAGGAATGATCCTCAGCAATGACTAATATTTGATAATAACAGCCATGAAATGAAAGCCATATTAAGTTTTACTAAATAATTTTCCACTGCCTCCATATTGAAGCATTAGCATGTGCAGCAGAGCTCAACTGAATTACCAGTTGAGAAAGTAGTTTTGGGAGCTATTATAAAATATATCAGCAGTATGAAATTTAAAGTCCATGATTGCTCTTCAAGTTGTTTTATAGATGTGGAAGGGGAAAAGTAAGGCAACCATTGTTAGTAGACAGTAACAACTGTACCTTTCAATCTCCTCTTCACCCACCTTTGCAGAATCACTTGGCTACAAGGCCTTGATATGAGCACAGGACAAACTGGAGTCTTTAAGGCCAAGAGGACCTAGGCTATTCCACTCTGTGATCAAACCAGAATCCTTCCAATCTTCATTCCTGCACAGAGGCATAAATGTTCATTGCTTACCCAGCTGGTAGTGCCTCAGGAGGGGCAGACCTTGCAAGTTGAAAGGTGCTTCCCCAGCACACCATACAGAAGAACAAGTTGCAGCCTAAGTGCATGTATTTCACAACCAAATCTACTTCTCGCAGATGTGAAAGAACCACTGACATTCCCACACTGCAGCTCTGACAGTGAAGTATGCCACCAACACATGTTGCAGCCCCTAGAGCTCACAAAGACTCCAGTTCTCATTTGCAGCCAAGAATGGGAACTATTCCTTATGCACTTGCTCTAAGTGAAACACCTCACAGTTTGGCCTCCCTAGATGACATCATCCATAGACAAATATTTGGTCATCATGCCCCTACTAGATAGGTTCCTGTGTTCTTCTTTTGACTCATTTGGTTTTTCAAAACTCAAAAGCCCGGGGTTTCTAGCTCTAAAGACATAAACTTGTTATATTTTATGACATGCTGCTTTGATGGCAATTTTACTTAAGGGCTTTTCCTCCTTTCTCTTTCTTCTACTTGGATGCTAGGCATGGTCATATGAGAAGAGTGAAATGCATGAAGATCAGCAGCAATGATCAATCAGGACAACATGCATTTAAAGATACATGGTAGAGATGTAGATAAGAGGAAAACAGAAAATATATGTAAGCATTTGCAGAAAAGAGATTCACCTAAAAGTTAAACTAAAAATATCTTCAAACATTGCACGAGGCATTTTGTTCTCACAGCATTCTTGCCCTTTCTGTTGAATTATAAAGGATTGTTAATTATTGCTGTTGACATATTCCTGGGATAGTGCTGTGATAAATAAAGACAACACACAAAATGCAAACATGCTTTATACTCCCTTCCTACCTATATTTCTTTAGCTCTTTTACAGCTCCCTTAGGGGCTCCTTTCACAATGCCAGTGCTCACTGCTGTATGATGAGAATATCATCCATGCCTGACCAGCACACAGACTGAGTTATGAGACCTGAATTAAATGGAACTGCTGAGAGTCCTCCCAAATTAAAAAAACAAAGGAACGTGGTGCAAAAAATGAGGCACATTTATTTTTGTTCCTTCTTATTGAGGCCAGTACCAGTACCTCCTGATGTCCTGTAAATGTCACTGTTTAGTCATTTCAGAGTTAATTATACATCTACTCTTGTTTTGAGGTGGGTTTTTTTAATCCATTATTTTTATGAGAAACAGCTCAGTCTAGCAAGATAGTCAAAGGAAGACACCTTGTTCAAGAGCTATAATTGTCAGCCTAGAGAGGAGATATCTGAGACAGGGAACCTAAATCCAGATGCCAAGTCTGAAAAGTGGCCAGCCGCATTTACACTGATAATACAATCTCACCTTCATGCAGCTAAACACGGGGAGGACCACTTTGGGTATTGTGGAATTATTAGCAAACACAGTGTTCAGCCACAGATTCATGTAGGCTGGAACACTGTGGTGCTCCATCTCTGGCTGGAACTTGTGCTCTATTATTCAGAAGGTCAGACAAGGCAGGACTCGGCATGAAAAGAAATTAATTTACTAGCCAAAAAGATAAATTACAAATGCAGGTAGTTCAGAGACGCTACAAAATGTACACAACTTCAAACGCAGACATACTTTGCTAAAATGTGAAATGCCAAATACTTCTTTTTAGCTACTCAGCCTAATCATTAATACCTTCTCTAAGATGACTTTGTAATATAGCAAATAAAGGAAAGATGAGACATGAACTCCAGACAGCTGTAGGAAATTCATGCCTTTCCTACTTTCTACCTCCATGGGTTTGAACTCAAGGTTCCCTTTGATTAAACTCCACATTTAAACTGTCAAAAGCACTGTGGTCTGCTCACATTTTCTTGCTGAAAGAATGAAAACAGAAAAGTTTGTGTATATATTCATATAAATATATAAGAACAAAATAATAATTTACCTGAGACCTATGATTGTGGAAGAGCAGATGAGAGATAAAAACTTACAGGTTTGCATTGAGCATACTGGCCCAGTTCTTGTGCCTGGAGACACAGCACAAGGTGACTTCCTGACCTCCACACAGACAGGATGGATCATTCTGCAGCCACCTTCTTCTCTCTTTTATGCTTGTCTCTTCTGAGCTGTCTCATAAGCCAAAACTCTGCTTTATATAGTTTCATATAGTTATGGGGCAAACTGTCCAGTGCTATCCATATTACTGACACAGTAATTGGTACACAGCAATAACAAAGTGAAAGCATTAATGAGCTTTGTTACCAATAGCGAGAGCAAAAGCTGAATTCTCAATAACAGACCTGGCAACGCCTTCAAAGTTGAATATTTGCCGCTTCTACTCTGTTCCCAAAAACCATCACTATTTGACCTAAACTCTTCATAACGTGTGTAGTCATGCTGGACTGACTACATTTTCATAGCTCCATGTCCCAAAATGCAAGGACTAAATTCAAGCTGTGAATATAATGAATCCCTAGAATGTCCCTAGAATGAAAATAATCTACCATGAGGTAGCATCCTGCTGTTGGAGTCCAGCAACTTAAATCCATTTATGCCGATGCCAGCAGTATGTGCAAAAAAACAGTTCAAGATTTCAGCTGAAATAGCCCTTGGGCATAGATCTGTCTAACACATCATGTTGAGATACCACTGCCTTAAGCTGTAGGACCACTGAATTGACTAGGCAGTACATCTTCTTAACAAAGAATAACACCGCAAGTAATTGTTTCCTCTAAGAACTTACATACTAATTACCATTTCATAACACATGATTTTTGCATGAAACATCTTTTTCACTTAAAATAGGAAAAACAAAAAAAAAATAATAATGCCCTGAAGCTCAAGAGTTTGAGCTTCGGTTGATTTATCATTAACAGCCACAGGGACATATTGCAAGGTCATGTGATACCTATCAGCTTCCTGACTGTTGTACATTTACAACAGATGGGCTGGACTCTCTTGAGATTCATATGTTGCTCTCCTGATATAGCTATGACAATTGTCCTTAATCCTCAGCCCCTTGTTTTCTAATGTCTTCTGAGAGAACATCATCACCTGCGTATCTGCTTTCTGGAATGATCTGACAACAGAGTAGCAGTTCATGTCCTCCTGTTTGCAGAGATTTTGTTCTCTGAGGTCAACATTCTCTCTGGTGATTTGTTTCCATCAATGCTCTATTGTTTAATGCCTAGGAAAAGTGTCTGTGGCAAACCCATGCTGCTTCATTAAAATCCAGGGAGCATGAGTCAGAAAAGGGCACAACCATTAAGCAAAATTATTGGAAATATGTTAAGCTCTCCCAGATGTCCAATAATATTTCTTATTGTGACTTCTGCATTACAAGTGTTGCAGTGGTTTCTCATGGAACAAGTTCACACACCTTAAGGCATACCTTATTCTAGTTCACTGCAGATACCTCCTAAAGCTCCTAAGGGAGAAAGAAATTAGATTACAAGAACATTTTTGGAAGATATTCTTGAGTGCCAGAAAGGTCTTTTTCCTTCTTTCATTTACTATTCTGACACCAGATTCCTGGCATAATGTTCTCTGTGAGTACAGATAAACTGCAGATTGAAGAGAGGCAAGCAAGACCACAGGCAGGGACCAGCTTCCAACTTCTGTTCCCAGGACAGATCTTCAGCAGTGACTCTGGAGGTGACTGCTCTTTCTTCTTGAAGATCCCAGTGACCTTCAGAATTTTCTGGAACTTCATAAAACATTAGCTATAAGCACATATGTGAGCTCTTGAATCCATCTGCAGAAGCAGATGATGGTTGCTCACAGAATTGGACCCTTATAGACATGCACAAATATCACCTAAAGCATATACTATCCTGAAGTAAGGGAAGAGCAGTAACCATTTTTGTTATTTGCTTTGGGCTTTCTTATTGTCATGTTTTCTTTAAGGTGTGTGAAACACAAACATTAAATAATTATCTTTATGTGGGCCAGTAAAGCAGTAACCTTGCTGGAACTCAGAAAACATGATCTGGAATCACACCTCTGTAAAAGATTCTGATCATACACAAGCAAACAAATAACTATCCCATTTCCTTTCTGAAGCTGATGAGAAAAACCCATGCTTACATCCTCAGGGACCTTCTTAACAGAAGAGCCATAACAGCAACATCACTGCATGGTGAATGTAATTTACTTAGGCACTGTGCATATAGGGATTTTCTCTGATTCAAAGAAATGCTCATGACATAATTTACAGATATTTTTAAATACTGGTGCCAATGCTCTTGAAAAAATTATAAAGTATTGATGTCTACAGCATGGCATTTACCTCAGCCATAGGGGAAATCTCTTTAACGGTCTGAAGGTGCTCAGGGGAAATAAAAAATTAAGAGCAACACAGCTGATATACTCAAAGACCATGCAAACTAGAGCCAAGTAAATCCGGTACAGTTATATAATGCACTCACTGCTGTGCTTACAGTGCACCTACTGTAAATATCTCCCACTACAATCAGTATCATACAGGCTCTCTACTGTGATCTGTGCATTTCCTGGCCATGATGAAGATCTACTGAGTCTAGTGGAGTTGTATCAGCCCATCAGTATACCTCACCTACCTGGGGTTTATCTGAGCTGCACTCAGAGCCATGACCACAGCATAAGTATTACTTTCAACCAGTCCAGCAAATATCCATGGCTGGCTTAACTTGTTAAGAGACAAAAACATACATAAGTGATTCAGAGATACTCTGTCTTCTTCTCTGGACTCCCTCTTCTCCTACCTTATCCCCTCAGAGGATACCTTCTCTCATTCAACATCAAAAGTAGAAGTACAGCAAAGTCTGATGTACTACTGATTTCATTGAAGGTGTACAGCATAAGATTTTCCCTTTGTCTGTTCCAACTTAAAACTTGACAGCTGGATTGCCCCAGCAACTTAGGCAGATCAGAGACAACTACCTCAGTACTAGTGCAATTACACCTTTGTGAAACGAGAGCTTTAGACAAAATGAAATCTTTGTTTCAGGGAACAGCCTTCAGCAGCATTTCCATGCAGGGGCATTCGGTACAGAAGATTACTCAGTGGTCCCAGTGGCCACTTACTGCATAGGAAGGTTCAATATCATAGGTCTGAATTTTTAAAATAAGCAAAACTCTGAATTCTTAAATTCACATGAAGCAACCAAGGTGAGAGCTCTCTGTGGAAAAGTACTCAGGCACAGCTTGAGTTTATAAGAAACATAAAATAAAGTGAAGATGTTTGACCGGCTGTGGAATAAAAACCCAAAGAATATATCGTCTTTGTAGGGTGTGTAAAAAAATATTTTTCTCAGGTTCCAGAAATATATACAATAAAAATATAATAAATAGTACTGTTTAATTCAGTCTTTAATGACACTTCTGGGTATGATGAAATCATGGTACCTGTATTTTTGGGAAAAAAGCTTTTGCCATATTCCAGACCTTACAAAATCATATTTCTTAAAATTCTAGTTCAATTTCAGACATTTGAAAACTTGAGTAAAATTACATTAGTACACTTTAGGCTATTATCCACTCAAAAGCTCAGTTATGAATAGAAATGCTGCATCAAAATTGACTTGATGGCTTCTATTCTAAAGCTGGGTTTAATGTAATAAATCATAACAGCATTAATGCATTTTACTGTGTTGAGAATCATAGTGATAAATTGTACAAAGAAAGGTTAATCTGGCATGGTAGAAAATTCCCGGACTCTTGCAAAGGAAAAATGATAAATACCATCATGTGTTTTGCAGAAATACACGAGAACTCCAAATATGAAAGAAGGAATCTCCATTAGCTGCTTCCTCTTTTTAAGGTAAAAAAAAGATAAAAGACAGTACTTGCAGCATTCCCAAAATGTGGATTCACATTTCTCCAAAGAAAGTTGACAGGGAGATGGAAAGGACACAAGGATATGCAGAATGAAAATATTACATTATTTATGAAAATCATTTTATTAATATATTATTAAAATATTAATAATATTTTTATAAGTAATATTACATTATTTATTCTGCAATGGCAGCAAACAAATCCTGTATTTCCAAGCATAAATCTGACTGTTTCTGCAACACTGTAATTAAGGTAGCCTTGAGCTCACACAAAAGCTTTAAAACATTAGGTTTCACTCTCTCAAAAGGTACTTAAATTTAGTGCATGTTTAAAATTAAGCACATATTTTAGTCCCACTAAAATGCATGTCTTTTAAGTATACACTTAAATATGCACATCAGTAGTTTCCTGACTAGACTGGGTTTAAATACTTATTTTTCTGAAGAAGGGTAGGAACACCAAAGGAAAAGTGCTTAAACAAATCGTTTTGTGCATATCCAGTTCCAGCCCAAACCTTTAAATAATCCTGCTAATGCTTCTTCAGGAGCATGTTTTATTTATATCAGTCACTTCATTAACCCAAAGATAGCCTCTACATTCTGAAAAGTGAATGACCTAGCTGTAAACTGAAGACTAATATTTATATTCCCTTCAGTGACTCACGGGAAAAAGTAATCATCCTCTCTTATAATGGCTTCATTTCTTTGACTCATAACTTCAATATGGGGCTCTGCATCAACCATTCATTGCAAGTACTCCTCAGGTTCAAGGATGGTTCTGTAGAAGTCTCTGAATTAACAGTTTTGAATGATATTTCTTACAGTTAAGAAAAGCTAATGAAAAGCACTCTACAATTACTCATAGTGAAAGGCTCAGAATATGGACTTGACACAGAGCAGCAGAACAAAAGGCAGAATTGTCTGTAGGACCACCAGTTTTGTTCAGCAGAACTGGAAGTTGTTGTGACTATTTGAGATTGTTGAAATATTTGTTTAATATAGGGATTACAACCCTGACATCCATAATGTGACAAAACTCCTGCAGAGACCCTCATTACTCCACTAGCTTGTTGGTAACAAACACCTGGACACAACATGTGAAGTACTCTAAAGCAGAAGAAAGTGTTATTGTAAGACTCAGCCTTAAAGAAACATGCACAGAATTGCCATTCACAATACATGCATGCAAAGTCCATTTATAAGCTGTACTGAAGAAAAATATGCATTTGGAAAAAATGTCAAATTGCAAGTTCTGGGTCCTGTTACTGAAAGTTCTTTAAAAATTAAAAAACACTGATAAATTTTGCAATTTATTTCAGTCAAGGACTAAAATTATTAGATCTCTGCTGCCTGGGGAAACTTGAAAATTCATCAATATTTCTGGGTTAAAACACTGATATTTTTCCCCCGGGTCCAAAGAAACTGGAGAGCGATAAGAGCTCTACATTCATGTCACATCATGAGGATAAGGCAAAGGTAGCTGTTATGTCTGTATGAAAAGCATACAGAGAATTAAAGAAGAAAATCTTCTATTTCACTGAGATTTTATGAGAATACGAAGAACATCAAAATCTTTATCTCAGGCATCTTATACAACATCATTCTCCCAACGCCATACTTCTCTTCAATTGATTTTACAACATTCTTATTCAAGAAACCATTATTTTCAAAGTGCTAAATTTCCAGGGTTGTGTCCTTGTCTCACTGATCTTTAAAAAACAATAATTCTGGGATTAGATTATCAGGGTCTCAGTGGGGTTTGGTACTTCAGGATGGTGTATAAATTAAAAAAAGTTGTCTTTTAAAAACATGTCAGCATTTAACAAAAAAAATATAACTGAAATACAATCAACTTTTATTTTAATTCTTTTAAAAGTGGGAATTTTCCAAATCCTGAACTTTCAAGGAGTTTCCGTATGGCAAAAAGTCAGGTTTACATTTCCTAGCTTATTCCCCATATCATGCAAACACCACCCCACTGTGTCTGAAGACCAGCTTAGCAGCAAGCATCATCGTGCTTACCTGCATTTATCAACTATTCAGCTGCTGACAGAATGGATGGCTCTGCAAACCCCTTGTGAGAAACAGTATAAATTTATGGACATATAAGAAAACCTTAGATTTCTCTTTTAAAAGATTATCTTGTTCCTTCTTTTACATCAATTTTTCAGTTTTGCCTAGGAAACCTAGAGCATGTAGGAGAATGTTGTTTATTTCTCTGGAAGATATAAATATAATTGAAATATGTTTTCCCACAAAACTTTCTGTTTGAAGGACAAAATCCTGACATTTCTTCATTTCCTGGATTCTCTATCACATACTCCAATGGCACTGATTAACATCACCCACATCCTGCCATAAGTAATTATCAGATCTGAGTGATAGTGGTTGCTAATAAGCTGTTGAATTCAGAAGAGGTGTTTTATTTCTTCTCTCTTGGAGACCTGCCTTTTTGGCCCTTTTCCTTTCATAAGGCACGAAGAACTATTCCTAAACTGTCCTTCCAATTTCTGAAGCAGGTGATTGCTTCTTTTTTGAGGAATTGTTTAAGTTCAAAGGTAAATTACTATGGAACTGGTACCTTCAGGTGCCATTCTTCTGCTGCCAGCAGTAGAAGAATCTCTAAAGAATTTGTTGAAGAATCATAAATGTTATCTCGTTCAAGACAGAATGCAGAAGTTCTGCAAGGAGACGGTAGACATTTATTCTTTCTTTAAAAAACAAACACACTTGTTATTTACTACAAGCAATAAAAAGCCCACACTGGACCCAGATATAGCAGGTTAGCCCAAAGATTAAGCTTTCCACTATTCCAATTTTTGCAGCTACAGAAACTTCAATGTGGAGAGCAGACATGTGGAATCCCACCAATTCTCAGTGACCTGTATGATAGTGGCGTTGTTCCCAGCACCCATTCTACCATCTATTCCTGCTAAATGAGCATTAGACAATGTAGCCAGCCTGAGGGATGGAGCCAGCTGAGAGCACAGCCCACTGTGATTGGGAAATCACTGGAAATGCGCACAGCCCCTCACTGTAAAAGCTCTGTGGGCACTGAGGATCATTCCTTATGCCAACCACAGCCTTGGCTTTTACTGAAACCTTTTAGGATCAGCTTCATTTTCAGTGCAGCATTCCCACAAGCTCACCAGAGCCCTCTGACATGCACTCTACAGAGATTACAAATGACAGACGTCAGCAAGCAGGTTTATGGGAGAGCTGAGCAGCCTGACAAAGGGTACTTCTTATTCAGTCAACTAGCCTGACCAAGCCAAAGTGCTCTTCTCTGTCTCCTGGTTTTCTCCTTACAGCACTGAGCTTCATGGAAAAAAGGTTTGTTTGGCTTTGGTTTTTGTCAAAATAATCTTTAGGAGCTGTTGAATATAGCAGTCTTTGTTGCTGTGCTGATACCCTTGGACCTAGGGTAGATTGGTCACAGGGACCTTGGCAGCCTGAGCTGTAAAGGGAAGGGTTGGAAGCTGCTAGGCCTGTATCCACTTCTGCAGCACTGCAGGCAGCTGACGTTTCTATCCTTGGAAAGGTCAAATGCCTCATAACGGGAACATTATAAACTCAGCACCGTGCTCTGAAGAACTCAGCCTCAGCCCCATAACTCACATAGCATACACTGCAGTATGAATATAGACCTGCTGTCCTAAGGGAGCTACTGCCAACGCAGAAAAGTCAAGTGGTTTTACTCATTCTTTTCCTGTCATTGCAAGGACAAAATTCCACACAAAAAAATTAACTTATTCCATTGATGAAGGCAATAACCAGAAGAGAAAAATGGCAGGGAAAACAAATCCGACCTTCTCACATTTGTGACACACTGACAAGAATACAAAATGGCAAGAAGTCCTATTTTTAAAGGCCACCATCCTGCTGCTGTCGGACTGCACTTATGTCAGCAGTAACCAACAGCAGAAACCTCCTTCCACAACATTTATCCACAGCAAAAAGCTGGGCTACCACCTAAAATCACCACAGCTGCCTGTGCCTCCCTCTCAAGGTCTCTCTTAGGGAGAATGAAGTTTGTGGTTTGAAGAAATCCAATTTTCATTTTATATCTATGCACTTAAAATTAGCCACAACTGATTCTGCTGAGGACTCCAGATCTATAAAGAATAGAAACAGAGAAAAGTAGAACCAAAATTGTTATCATTACGTATTTAGCTATCCTCAACAGATCAGATTAATATTAATAGCACCCAATTACCTAGATGAAAAAAAAAAAAAAACCTTTCTTTGAAAGTTTGTTCAAACTACTCCTAAATTCCCACAGGCTCGGGGGGAACCACAGGGGGGAATCCCTTAGCAAGCTGACAAGAAGTTGTATTAGCTGAAGGAGATTCCTAACCAGTTGATCAAAATACATTCATGTTATTAAAACAGGACTGACTAAATGGGTATGGTGTATACATAACCCTTTTGTTTGCGAATATCTCCTAAGGCCAAGAATAGGTTATGACTTAAAAAGTAAAATGTACCAGATTAGAAGTTATGTAATACACCCTGACCAAGTTTGTAAGTCATAATACATCGCACTTCACTACTTTCTTTATGCTACTATGCTTATGCACCAGTTATGTAATGTGACTGCCCATGTTTTATATACAATCTTCTGACAGCGCGCATGGGAAAATACTGCAAAAATCATGACCGGCATTAGCTAGAGTGTGTGCTGGAACAATGAGGTTTCCTTAAATGAACACCAAAAACTCCTCCTGGTTGCCTTTTTGGCTGAATTAAACCAGCAAAAGAGGAGTGACAAAGTGGATCTCAGTCTCAGCATAGGAGCCAGCTGTTTGCTTCTATGTTCTCTATAGTAGGAGCACTTGTGGGTGAGAGCACTGGAAAGATAAGTCTTTGATCAGTCCAACAGGGAAGGAATGAGAAGAGCCCACAGAAAGTCTCTTAAACCACTGCATTTAGGGCAATGACAGCATTCACCTGGGGTGCTGAGTACAGCCCAAAGAAATAAATAAGGAACAGACCAGGAACAAGAGAATAGATCAATAAAGATATAACAGCACAATTGCTTTAACCATGCCATTTTAGCAGTTGAACAGAACTGGCAGTGAAAGGGTATAAAAGGCCCTAACAACCAGGAAAACTGCAACAATCCCAGCATAGTGATTCCCAGTCTGCCTGGAAAGATTGGTCTGGGGAGGGAACAAGTGGGACAAAGTGGCTAGCTGGATTTCCTGTACTTTGGCTCATCTCAATGAATGGAAAGCCACCATGAACACGGAGTGAGAAACTGCAAAAAGAAAGAAGAAAGCATTTAAAAACTCACAGGGGAATTATGTATAAAGACTTGTCACATTTCTAGCTGCTCCTTCCTTTTGTATTAAGAAGCCTTCAATAACCAAGCAGCATCCTATTTAGATGCTTCAAACTAGAAAGAATATGACTGAGGAGACCTCCTTACTCTGAATTTGGGATTTCTCTTAGATTTTATCAGCTTTCTCAGAGGCAAGCACAAATGTAACTAAGCTGAAGACCTGATGGACATCTGTGTGGTAACAGGCTGCTCAAAGAAATTCATGGTTCTCGTTTCTACCTCTTCAGCAGCTGAATCCTCAACTTGTATTTCAAGACTGCAGATACTCAAATCTAATAATTTCACTAGTGTCTCACTAACAATTGACCATTCTCTGTACTCTTGTCTAACAAGCTATATTTTTTTCACAAAGTAAAAAAAAATTCTTTCCTTCACATAAGGGAGTTATACAATTAATTAAAAGCAAGTAGATTAACCCTAAAATGGTGACTTCTTTTTCTGGTTACTCTGGACTGGGGTACAATGGCTTTACTTACTGTTGTAAGTAAGATCTTGTCTAAATGGAGTGGAGAGAAGGATATGTAAACATCTGCCAGAAAAAAATGCCAATCAATTCCCCATAAAACTCCCTTTTATCAATATTTTAATCCAGGTCTAGCCTGCAGCCCTTTATTCCATAAAATCTTCATTAACTTTTAGTACCAAAATTATTGTTCAAAGTCCAAAGTAAAACATGAACTGGGCATATAAAATGATTCTACATTTTTATGTTCTGTGCTGCAGCAAGCATAAAAGGAATGTGTTGACTGTTTCTGTGGGTCCCTGGGGGACCTACTGCTCCAAAGAACCCCACCATCTGTTGAAAATATGTTATTTCTTACCCTTTTATTTCCCTATAACTCTAAAAACAAAAGCAAAACACAGCCAGAGTTCAAACAGCCAAGCTTCCATGCAGCACTTCTAATTTCTATTGCATCCTCATTAGCAGAACCTGAGAACAATTTCACCATAGCAGAATTGTTCAATTCATGATAGCTCAGCAGAGATCTGAGCAGCAGAGAACTGGCACCTGTCTCACATGGCACAGTTCTACATGCCATCCATGTAAGGCTTCTTAACAGACCATCTCTTAAAATCTAAGAATAAGCAAGTACACTGGCCTTATCTTCTCAGAAGGAGTGTGCCCTGTTCTGCTTGTTGCCGTTCTCCAGTAATGGAAAATACTGTCTATGAGAGAGAAGAGCTCCAAATAGCTAAGTAGGTAGGTAACAGGGAGGTTGCACATCCAACTTAACAGCATTGAGAGCCATGCAGCACTCCAGCATCTACTTGCAACAACTTCTAAATAGTTTATTCTAGTAGGAGTGATACAATGGTTGAATCAGATTTGTACAAATCATTGTTAAATAGGGTAACAATAAAAGAAGAATAGACTTTGCTTCTACCCAACCCTGCTGTAATTTAGCTCATTTTATCAGGATAATCATTACCTGGGTGTACCCAGCCCTGTAAAGACAGTTCTTTTCATGCATTACTGAATGATGGTTTACCTCATTATCAGAGATGGATATAATATTTGGAAGCACATCTTTGCACCCATCTGTGTGAGCTGCCTTTCCTATGCAGTTCCTGCTCTTTGCTCTGTACCCAGTTGCCTGAGCAGCCTGCTGACAAGCAGAGCTCACTCTCCACATTTAAATTCACAATTTTGTGTATCATTAACCAGAAATATCTTCATTTATTCTTGATCTTTGGCTTCTTAATACAGAAAAACACAATATTAAAGTGCCAGCCAGAGAGCTGATTTTGCTAATTGATTATTCAGTATATTTTTCTATTCCAAATTAGAAATCCTTAAAAGCACTCCTACTCCACTGGATATTGAATGCTGTGGATGTTTCTTACCTCAGCTACTTTTCCCAGTCCCATTCTGTAAGAGATCACCCCTGTAGGAAAAATCATCATATCTTTGGATAAAGAGATAGAATGTCTTTTGTTTGATAGCCACATGGTTTAGTGCTATCAGCTGCATTAGGGGAGAGAAGCAGGAGACAGGCTATCAGGGAATCAAAGTCAGCCACAGCCAGACAAACCTCTGCAGCAGCACCATGAGGTTTGAACAAACCATTGCATGCTCCCCAGGAGTTTGCTGAAACAATAAAAATAATTCTTGTAGCTTTCAAAGAAAATTGGTAAATTGACAGTAAAGACAAAAAAAGAATCCTATAGCATTGCTTTTTATATTATTTGCAGAGGTTGAGATGGGTAAGGCACAAATTTTTGACAACCTAGATGTGAGAATTTGCTATTAAGAAGTATATTAAGTAGCTGCAAGTGTTAAAATGAAAGACATTAAAATTGGCAACATCCAGGTGCAACTACACAGAGTAGCATCCACTGAAGTGCAAACTCTCAGCTGCTTGAAACCTGAGAGAATCCTGCCCAGCTTTTTGCTTATAACTCAGTAAGTGCTTCTCAAGTAACCACGAAGTCTAAGGCAAGCCTAATCTGCTAAATGGTTGCTGAATCTTGAAAGAGATCTACCCACCTCACCAGGAAGATATTTTGAAGTCCTAGAGAGCAGCACAGTCATGGCAAGCAACGGTTCATCAGCAGCTTTTGAACAGGTAAAAGCAAAACCCCACCTTCCCTTGAACCAGAGCCATTGCAACACTCAACACCTCCTTCATCAGCTGTCTGCCTCAACATGTGTTCATATATCTGCTCCAGTGAGTCCAGAGGAGGCCACAGAGATGCTCTGACACTGGAACACCTCTTCTATGGAGACAGGCTAAGAGAGCTGGGCTTGTTCAGCCTGCAAAAGAGAATTCCCCAGGGACAGCTTAGAGCAGCTGCCAGTTCTAAAGGGGCTACAAGAAACCTTGAGAGGAGTTTTGGACAAGTGCCTGTAGGGACAGGACAACGGGAATGGCTTTAAACTGACAGAGGGGAGACTGAGGTTACATTAGACACTAGGAATTTTTTCCCTGTGAAGCACTGGCACATGATGCCCAGAAAAGCTGTGGCTGCCACATCCCTGACAGTGTTTGAGGCCAGGATGAATGGGGCTCAGGCATCTCTGCTTGTTAGAACTAGATGCTCTATCAGTTCTCTTCCAACCCAAACTGTTCTATAATTCTGTGAGTCAGCTCATGAAGTGTTCAGTAGGCATGGGGCTAAACCTCAAGTTTTGCTGGGGCAGAGCTAAAGTGGAGATTGTCAGCCAAGTGGGATAAGGCTTTTGCTTTTAAATCAGCAGTACTGTTCAAATTACTAATAAATGCAAGTTATTTTTGTCCAGTGGCACCCATTGGTCAGCTCTATCACATCAAATTTTCATATCTGTTACAAGTCTCAGAGGAGTAAGCAGGACTAATGAAGTCCTATAAAGCTAACCAGGACTTCATAGAAACACTCAAAGTTTGAAGCCTAAGCCAAACTGCCAACTTGATATGCTCCAGTCTGAAATTAAACCCCTTGTACTAACTCAGACAAAAGAAAAAGCATCTCAGAATAAACATCACCATGGCTAACGAACATGGAGTGAACTGCAAAACAACTGAATTCCTCGTGTGTCAAGTAAAAGCTGACTAATTGCTGTAACTCTGATCAGTTGCTCCCCCTGCACTTGAGAGCATTAGCATGAGTGCAGAAGACAGATAACCGTAATATTTCAGTAACTATTGAAGTTGTCTGTTTAGCAGCTCAGGTGAGGTTATGAGCTCAGAAGAGGCTTGTTTCAGATAATTGTCACAACCTCTTCCCCCTCCTACTACTGATACAGAGAAAGGTTACTCCAAATAAGAAAGTAGTCTTGGGCACGTCTCAGCAACTGCTATTATTCTTCATGCCTCTTGAGGAGCTAGGTATAGCTGGGTACAGTAACTTCTGCAGCAATTGCTTTCGAGAGATTAGGACTTTCAGCCTTTTCTTTTCATTAACTAAAAAATCTATAACTCTAAGTACCTACCCAGCCCTGCTGCATGTTCAGCTATTTGACACGAGCACATCAAACCTAATGTTTGGGAAATTCATATATATAATGAAGTTCCCAAGTTAAAGATATTCATCATCTGAAGCCCAGCCTCCAGGCCTTTTTCTGAGAGGCTCAGCTCCAGGCACTTCACATGCTACAGGAGGCAGCAATAGGTCTCACTACCCAAGTAGACTAACTCTCCAGAGCTTTTCTAATTAGAGATACCAGCTCCATGCCAAGGAAATGTGCTTGCTGCAGCTTAATTTAGCTCTGCAGTCCTGACAAACCAGCCACTTTTCTTCTTATGATCTTGTGCAGTTGGAAGGCACACTTTCTGAATAATCTATGCTCAGAGATTTCTATCACTGTTCATGAAGAAGGCTATTTACATGATCAAAAAACAGATCTATACATTGGTCACTTAAAAATAACAGATAATTTGCTCCTGTAAATCACAGAAGCAGAGAATGACTGAGCTTGGAAGAAGGCACCCCACTACAACCCTGCTCACAGTGGGGCCAACTTTATCAGCTCAAGTTGCCCAGGTCTGTGGCTAGTTAAGCTTCAAGTATCTCCAAGGCAGAGTATGCACTACCTCTTTTGGCCCCTGTGGCAATGCCTGACCACCCTCACAATGAGGGCTTTTCTCCCATCTAAATAGAATTTCACTAACTGAAATTGCTCACAGCTCCTTGCCTTTTCTGTGCAACTCTGAAGAGTCCAGCTCCAATTCCTGTAATTTCTTATTAGATTACACCACAGTTATAATTATTTGAATTGCTATTTGATGTTTTCTGCTTTTTAAACTTTCAAAAACCAGGCCTTGTTCTGCTGCAAAACTCACTGGGTAGAATGGGAAGAGGTGCTTTTTCTATATGAATGGCTCCTGTGGATGAGCATCTCTTCTGCAGAGCAATGTGGTGAATTAAGATCCTGAGCCAAAAACAGCCCTAACGAAAACTCATGTTAGTCAAAGGAATGAACATTTTGTTGCTTACCTTTCCTTTCCACTTTACTTGTGAGGTGCCTTATAGTGCAGTTGTTCCTGGGAAGCTCATCTCATGTCAGCACGAAGCACAGGCTCAAGTCTTGGCAGCAATACAGTGAACTGGCCGGTGATGAGGATCAACATATTTTCCTAAGTCTTTGAGCTTTTTGCCTTGTCCTGGGCCAGAATTCACAGAAGTTTCCATTCTTGCAGTTTGTCTCAACACACACATTTTGTGCCTGAGGACCTTTGTCATCAGTTAGGATGTGAAAGCAAGAAGCAAAGTTGTTGTTCTTCCTCACTTAGAAAAGAGAATACATTTTTTCTTCCATATATTCTACCTCTCACAGTGTCACACAGCCTCATACCCTGCTGCTATCCATCCACCCAGGAGCAGTTGGATCCTGCATGCTCAGTCCCCAGGCTGCAAAAGGTTTTCTTTCCTCTCCACCATTAGTTTATAGCAGATGCTGACATGAACTGCAATTTCCTCCAAAAAGTAAAATTTAATGTAGCACAGCTGAGGTAAATCTTTCCCAGGTGTTATTTATACCTGAGACTTACGCTCAGCTGCAGTCCATAGGATTTGTCAGTCTCAGTCTGCCTGGTGGGAAGAGATACAATGGCTCAGCACCAGGGGAAGGAGGTAAAGCAGGTCTTGAGGACTGGATGTGAACTGTCTAACCCTACCTTTCTCCTAGATAGTCTGTCCAGACTGACAGCCAAAACTGGAGCCAAAAGAACCAAAGAGGAGCATTTTCCTCCTGCCATAAATAATGGCATGTGAACAACACACCAGGGCACTTCTTCCCTGCCCCAAATCTGCTACATATAAAGGGGGCAGGAAAAATCAAAGAAAAGAGATGGGGTTTTTTTGCTGGGGAGAGTTTGGTGGGAGTGAGGGAAAGAAGAAAACATTTTTCTGTGTGCTGTTTTACAGCAAAATGGGCTTCCAGCTTCTTTATCTAGGTTGCTTTTCAGCATAGAGTGTGGCCTGGCTTGTTCTTGTCCATCTGTGCACATGAATGTCTCTTTAGGAAAGAACAGAATACCCCTGTCAGCAGCTGGAGTACCACCACCAACTCAGAGCTCCCTGGTGTGCAGCTTGCTGCTATGCAAGCAAACAGAGGTGTGAGCAAACAGCGTCTTGCAACTGAGGGCTGAAGAGCCAGAAGATGGTGCTTACAGGTCTACTGGCTCCTCAAAGGAACAAAACAACAGCAGGACAAAGCCAACGCTTCAGTGTTGTTGAGGAACCCAGCAAAGAGACAAAATTTCCTTCTCTCTGATGATTTCTCTCCATGTGTTAGTTGTGTGCCTCAGTACCCAGAATTGAAACCAAGAGCTGGGACTTGCACTGCCCACCCTTCTCCACGGCCCCACAGGTTGGTGTGTCACCACACATCACAGAAATGAGGAAAAGAAGGAAGACAAATAAAAGGTTGATGTAATACAGAGGACTTTTCTGTGCTGTTTCCCTTGGAAGAAGCTGAAGGTTCAGCCTTTTTTCTCAACATAGCACTGCAACTTTTGGTAGCTTTTAAAAGGAAAAATACCACATATTTGTGTTTTCTTTTCTGATTTTCTTCTTCCCCATACTGTCCTGGGAAAAAGTAACTAGAGGAGTTTCAGCTATTGCCAGCCACTGTATTAAGAACCATACAATTTTGGGTAGCCCCAGTGCATTATATGTAGCTGAAACAAACACAGTTTATAACTAAGCCTCTCACGTAAGCAGATCACAGGCAGGGGGGTGAAAAACGGATTGCATACCTAAGCATGCCATCTGAAATATCAAACATCAATTTGAAGTGGCAAATGCCACAGCCACTGCATTCTGCAGACTACAGAGGGAGGACTGAGTAATGACCCAGATGTGCTCCTCACACTCGTCTTCCTGCAGGGCGAGCCCAGGGGTCTGATGTCCTATCTCATGGAACAAAGGCCAAAGCTCAGGTGAAATGAAGCCAAAGCAGTGTTCCAACATCCATTACTACCAACAACAACTCCATGAAAGTCAATAACTGACTGTCTTTGACATTTCTGTATTATTTAAAGGATCAGCTCCTGATTCTAGCTGTCTGTCACATTGCAGTATATTCCTCTTCTCTAAAACAGATGGTTTGGGGTGAGGAAAACAGCAGACACCTTTTTTCTTCTGTTTAAGTTTTAACTCCACAGAAATTCTTCTCCCCCAGACCTTTACACATTGCTCTTAAGTGCAACACATAGGATAAGATATTAATCCTGAGAGATCTCCCCATAGCACAAATTCACTAGCAGTATTAAAGCACACAATGGCTTTTGTAATTCACTATATACTATTGCAAAATTATACATCAATCACTAGGTCCGAAGATTTCACTGCTCACTGGTTTTGTGGAACAGATTATCTGGATGATAAAGAAGATTAATTTATTAAGGGATTTGCTAAGACACTAATTGTTTGCAAGAGAAAATAAATTGCTTACTAAGATTTAACACAGAAAAGATTCCTATTTATACATGGGAATACATCCCTATATCCCCATAAAGATGTAGGACTATATGGATCTCAGTTCCAAACAGCTGCAGTGTGTGGCTCTGCATTCCAGCATGAAGCCGATGCTGTCAGGTATAGCAAGGTTTGCTGCTGTGCTCCTCCACTGCAGCACATGATAAGCCCTGCAGCAGCACAAACAGCCCCAAGCTGCACCCATGGAGCATGCCTGTTGCTGCATGGTAGGTACTGACTGATGGTGGTAAAATGTTCTGTGTTCATCCTGAAGACTTCTGCATTGTTCTAGGACATCCATTAAACTTTTGCCTGGTTCACTGCTGTTGATGTTTTTCTCTTGCCAGCACCATACATTCCACTGGGGCTCTGGGGCCACCTTCACTCCATGCCCACCACCTCTTCTCAACAATAACAGCACATCCCAAATCCCCGGGGATATGGTGTCCTGAGGACTCAGCTCATCCTCCTATTCTTGACCAAGCACAGGGAATTTATGGTAACATAGATGCCCAGACGAAGCCTGGACACCTGGGGCCTGACCCTGTGTCTGGGTATCTGACTACAGATTCAACCAGCACAGGGCAGCACCATGCTGGAAAACCACATTACAGCACCGAGAATGCTGCTCTGAGCTGAAGTGCCTATCCTCAACACAGCACTGCAGTCTGCTGGGTCACAACATCCTTGACCTCTTTGCACATCCAGTTATAATCTGTGAAAGACCATAAGCATTCTTTTCTCCTACCTTTCCTCTGTCTCTTCTCCAAGGCTGAAACTCCCCTCACACCATCATACTGCCTGGTATCTGTTTTAAACCCTTGGCATGACAAAGAGAAATACCCAAACACAATTATTTTATTGACTCTGAGGGCAAAAAGACCCTCAGTCTGGCTTTCACAGGCAAATGACTAGAACAACACACACTACATCAGTACTCTGTGCAGTACCTGAAGGTGTTTCTCTATTCCACATAATAGGAAATTGACTATTGCAAAGGCTTGAGTGTCCACAAGCACTAAGCATTACAGGAGGCAACAGAATTAGTATTATTTGCATAGATCTCCTTATTGCAAACTTAGAACGCCACACTGCTGTTACTCAGGAGACCACTGAAAAACCCAAACCAAATCATCTAATTCACTGGCATGAAAAAAGAACACAAAAAGAAACAGCCTTTTAGATTGTTTGCAATTATCCTTTTAAATGGAGCTGCCTTGACATATGCTGTGCATCGTAGGGGATTGGCACAGCAGCTCTAAGGCAGCTGTAGGACTCTAAAACCACTAAACCTGCATCTCTTTTTTTGAGTCTTTCTCTTTTGCTTTCTACTGATGTGTGTATGCCTCTTCCATTGGGGGATTTGGCAGTCAGAAATGCCAATGAATTGCCTGATTTAAGGCAATACTGAACAAACTCCATTTGGAAGATCCCTAGCAGGGACAGACTAAGCCAAATTCCTCCTGAAAGACCAGGGTACTGCTTTGCAAAGTACCACAAGCTACCTTGTGCCCTCTATTCTTAAGCAACCAGCTACAGAAATTGCAGCAGCATGTGCTGGACCTTGCCAAAGGGTGAGCAGTTTCTATCTGTGTTTTACCAGGTTAGCTGCAGTGCAGCCAGGGTTTATGCTGCAGCACTAACTGTACATGGTATATATATTCAGGGCTGCCGACCTGGCCAGAGGCTTACCTCTGCCCAGGCATGACTACAGGCTTGGCTGACTGAAACAGTCTTTGTGCATCTGCAACCAAGGCGGCTCTTCAGTTTTAGGCACAGGCTGCTTGAATGCAGTGCCCCAGGAGCAGGTGAGATGCTAGCTCAACAGCCACTCAGGTTCACTGCACCACTGCAACCAAGAGATGCACTGCCCAGGGTGAGGGAAAGCTAATGTTATTTGTGCTTTCAAGTGAAGGACATGCTGTGGAGTGAGCCAGGACAGGCAAAAACCATCTAAATTAAATCCATCCAGAAGCACTCTCAAAGTGAGAGCCAGTTTGTTTAAAGCTGCTGGTTGTCACCAGCAGGATTGCAATAGTTGAACTCAGAAGCGGATTGCTCAGAACTGCTGGAAGCCAGACCTCTGGCCACATTCTGTTCTCTGATGACAAACTCTCATTAAACAAACTCCTAAACAAGCAGCTCTGTACTATTTCTTAGCAAACACAGGTTGCCCAAGGAGAACCTTGAGTAGTTTATACCAACTGTTAACACATTCAATAAGATACAGCAAGATGCATCTGGGAACTGTGGAGAAAGCTTCATATAAGCCAGCACTTATAAATATAGGAGGTATCTGGGAACTAGAGATCAACTTATCTGCATATCATCATCCACCATGGAAAATAAAATGTCAAATAAACCAGGTATTCTGCTTGCCCCAGGACTTTAATATAGACCTAAGCCTGAAGCAGACGTCCATGAGCAGCAGATTTTCAATCTGTTTTATACAAAACTAAAGTACTCATATTATTTAAAGCTAGCTAACCAATAGGTACCACATAATAGAGAGCCAAAGAGTTTCTGTCCTTAATTCAACCCTATTCAATACATTGCTCAATTATCTGGGATATATACAAAGCCATTACTGACAAGTTTGTGCGTGATAGAATTTGGTGCCAGGAACAGCATTAATGACAGGAACAGATCTGGAAAGCGGGGTGATATCAGTTTATTTGAGCAAAGTGCCCTGAATAGCTGCAAATAGCACATTGCCTGTCTAAGAACCAAGCACAGAGAACACGCTAATAACATGGATGACAGCATTTTGGCATCAGCAATTGAGAAAATCAAATGGGGTGGGATTTGTACAGAACCAGACACACTTTAACTCCTCACTGTGATACTAAGAGCGGAGAAGAAATCCAGTGCTATATAAATAGGAGATTAACAAGCAAGTGAGGGAAATGGTGTTATTTTGGCATCCAGTATCCAAGATACCATTGCTAAATGCTGTGAGGAGCCCTGGTGACCATATTTCAAGGACAGTCTTGGAAATATATGAAGGATTCAGACAAGACTCTGAAGTTATATTGGCTCTTGAAAAGCTGCCTGATAGTAAGAGGCTTCCATAGCTCAGGCTATGAGGTGGTAGGGATAATTCAGTCGCAGTCTACAATTACCACCTAGAAGAAACTCTGATAGCACACGGCTCCTGGACCAGCCAAAACAGATACATTGCAAAAGCAATAAATTAAGTAAACTTTTTAAAGCACCTAAGTGAGGCAGGCACCAGAGGTCCTGCATATGAGCCCTCTCCCAGACATGCTGAAATATTCTGCCTACCTGCTCACCTCTGACCCATGTGTGACCATGCCCTTTAACACAACCAAGAATGAGGTTAATGGCAGTCGAAAACATCCAAGGGAAAAATAGAAAAGGATGCTTCATAGAGAGTACCTGTGGAGCCGACTGCTCAGGCTGCCTGCAGAGCCATTCGAAACACAGGAAAATTGAGTTCTTTGGGTGCTGATTCCTCTAAAGGGACACACAAACAATGTGAGGATGTTTTGGAGCTGTGTTGATTCCCACGGAGACCATTGCAGGATTAACAAAAGAGAGGACACAGTGCCAGCTGAAGAACATCACGCAATGTGACTCAGCTTGGTATCTGGAAAAAGGTCCCCAGAAATGACAGAATCCTCCTGGAGGAACAAGAAACCCTACTGGGTCACTGCAGAGCACCTCAGATCACCACCACAGTGGACAGGTAAAAGCAAACACGACAAGCCTGTGCTCCTTGCTTAGGGAACACAGCTATGGAGCTGGCATGCTGCAAAATCCATGCCACCTGCACCACTGACAGTAACACAGCCTCAGACAACATTCATCAAAGTCATGCACATGAGCATGTGCATGCTTAACCTCAGCTCAGGGTCCTGAAAAAAGCAGCCGAGTTCAAGATTGCCCATCCAGGGGTCAGTGCCACCCAGGCCTGAGCTGCCAGGCAGCTGTAGAGCCTCTCCTCAGGATGACATGGTTTGCCCAACATCCAACCCCATGAAGCCTCAGCAAACCCATCAGGGAGGAGCAGGACAAATTCACTTCCCACTGCTTGGATGTATGACCTGGGAGTCCCCCACCACACCATGCCAATGGAAAACAGGCAGATCCTGACGCAAACCTGGTCTGAAGGCAGAAACACTCATTTCTGCTCATTAGCAAGTTCACTGGGTGTGCACAGTGGACTTGTCAAGCCTTTATGCCCTGTTATACACAGATGAACTATCCTCTCCAGTCACAGGCCTGGTGTGCTTTCCAAAATACACCAGTACATGGTCGAATTAAAGAGGAAAAAAAATCAAACCTCCTAGATGCTGAAGCAATATTTGACATTTCAGAACAGAAAATGTAATTCAAGTCTGGAATCTGATAGAAAGCTTTGTCTAAAAAGAAATAAAGGCTGGCTCTATTAATCTTAGTAGTGGATGTCCATTATTATTGATAGCAATGGAGGTCTGCATCATGAAATCTTTTCCAAGCAAAAACTACTTGTTGTGATAAAGTATCTTAAAAATACAGTATAGCTAAGTACCTGTGTGAGTCTATAAAACAGAAGAGCTGTAAATAGGTTAAGTTTGAAACAATCTTAAGACAAAAGAACTCAGTTAAGTTCTTCCATATCCTCCCCTATCTGATCACTGTGAAGATCATCTGTAGAGTCTCAGAAATCCCATTATCTCCCATTCTTGTCATAAATTCATCAGTGTTTCTTTGATAAATTGTATTCCTTTCTCTCATTATTTTACTGAAAATACAAGTCAGAGTCCTCAGACAAAGCCCACACCAGTAAATTGGATTTATATATAAAATTGGAATATATATGTGTTTATAATGCAAATATATTATAGATAGGATCATGATGTGCCATTACCAAAACAGCACCATCATTTCTATAGCTTTGAAGGAGCTTATTGTGATCTGCGATTCATGTGTTTTCAGGAGCTGTGCTTGTCACCCAGAGGTCTCATTTTTCTGGTTAAAACAGATTTACTTTTTAGTTTGTCTATCTGATAAGTGATTCTGGAACAGTTATTCCTGTGCTGTAGCCCTCAGTCTGGAATGAAATGCTTCATCATTTTGATTTAGCTTTATCCAAATGCTCAAAACACTAAACATCTCCCTTATTCCAGATGAGGAAACTGAAGAACAAACCCTGACTCCAGCCCACAGGGGCATTAGTCCAAACATCTTAACACTGCACTGGTGCTGGGCTTACCCTAAGGACCTATGCATTCCATTGTTCATAAGCCAGGACCTATCTTGTGCTCATCCTGCCCATCAAAATTACCATTGTCTTATTCAAATTTAGAATCCTCTCTCATGTAGTCCACACCTCTGCATGCACGTTGTTCTGCCCAGTGAGTCTTTCTTTCCCAAAATGTCTGAGAAAGAATGCTGAAATATATAAAAGAACAAAAAAATATTACTCAACAGTAAAAAGGTAGCAAAAAAGATGTTTCTGAAACAGCAGCAAGCATTAAGAAGCACTGTGTATCCTCAGCACATCCTTAGTGATGCAGTGGGTAATGTGGGCTGATGCAATCAGACACATACCTTTGCTGAAATATTCAAGTAAAAGAAAAAGTGTGGCCCTTGTGCTCTATGTGGGTTATCAGCCTGAAAAGGGAAGAAACTCCCTCTCTCCCCCCACCTGCCAGTCCCACAGACTCAGCATAGAACAACAGACATGGCTTCACTGTAGCACTTTCCACCCACCTCTGCTCCTGTTGCTCATCACCACTCCTGAACTGAAGAAATCAGTTCAGCCCTCTAAGCCCTCTAAGAAATCAACTACTTTTGCAAGTTTTCTGGGTAAATCAGTTCAGTGCATGGCCATCAGCGCCAATGCAGCCACAGTGCCAATGAAGCCACAGTGCCAAATGCTGCTACTGGGAGCAAAGACAGTAACAAAGGGGATAGGGAACCCTGACTTTACTTGATAGCACAGCCCAGGAGCCTCGCTCTTGCACCAAGTTGCCCTACCTGCAACTCAAAACACCACAAACTTGGCATCACTGAAAAAGCTTCTTAATAACAAAGTACACTCACAAGTTAGCTGTACCTTGACATCTTTCATGGAGTGACTGGTCCAGACAACAGGAGAGAGGAATAAGGGCAGAAAGAAGACACCATCATAAGATACAGGTTCTTCACCATTGTTAAATTCTTCATTACATCTGTAAGTCAAAATGCTGCACTTTTTTACCATTTTACAGACAAGTGACTGAAGCATATGTGGGAACCCAGATACTTCCTGTGTCTGAGGGATGTGGGCACTCAAAGCACACAAACTTCCTTCAAAATCCCACAGTGATTTCAGTGGCTTGCCTTGGAGCAGGAAAGGAGCCTGTAGCAGTGCAGGGAATTAATCTTGAGCAGCCCTATGTCCAACTTTTGAACTGGCCAGTGCTATTCTCCCACCTAACACAGAAGTGTAGCTTCACTACAAGGTTAATTGTGTATGAATTTACTTTAAATTAGCTTGTGCTGGACAAACACAGAATCATAGAATCATAGAATAGTTAGGGTTGGAAAGGACCTTAAGATC
>JBAFWW010038865.1:12766-26664 GCA_036873685.1 Agapornis canus | reverse complement strand
AGTTAGGGTTGGAAAGGACCTTAAGATCATCTAGTTCCAACCCCCCTGCCAAGGGCAAGAACACCTCCCACTAAACCATGTCATCCAAGGCATGTAGGAAATGACTAATAAAGGAAAAGCATAACAAGAGTACCTATCTATTTTCATGTGATTAGATTTATTTATGCAATAACCTGAGTGATGAGGGTGCAAGTTCTCAGCCTACAGATCAGCGGGGCTGCAGCTTCTCCAGCTGAGACAACTGCAGGACAGGCATCAAGGTAAGGGCTTACAAGCAGCCCCCCCACCATGGCATGCTGCCCACTGCTTCCCCTGTCCATGCACTGGAGGCCAGGACAAAGACTTCCCCTGTCCATGCACTGGAGGCCAGGACAAAGACTTCTACACCAAACCCATCCCTGGCAGTATTCAAGGCCAGGTTGGACAGGGCTTTGAGCACCCTGGTCTAGTGGAAGGTGTCCCTGCCCATAGCTGAGGGTTGGAAATAGACAAGCTTTAAAGTACCTCCCAGTACAAACTATTCTATGAGTCTATGACTGTAAGAAACCCAAGACTGCCCTGGCATCACAAGTCACAGGCAGGTTCATCTTGCCTTTATTAACTGCGGTTTTGTCAGGACTCAATGCCCAGTTTGGGACAGCAGCAGTGCAGGAAGCAAAGGAAACCTAAGTGCCCCCAGAAAACGTTGGCAAAAGCAACAGGGAGTTTGCATGCAACATCTCTCATACAGGTGCAGCTCAGGAGGCTGCACAAGTGCATCTGATACCCTCACCTGCTCCAGGGAGGTGGTGGATGAGTCACAGCCATAGGTAGGTCAGGCTGGGAGGTGTTGTCACAGGAACACACTGAGCAGCCCCAAAAGCATCCCTGCAGGAGGCAAGCAGCCCATTCACCTCTCTTTTTTCATGCAGGAAAAATGAAAACCCAGCCAGGAGTTTTAGAACCTCTTCACTTAAAAGATAAAATAGAAATAAAGTTTAGAATGTTGTTAACTAAAGCTTCCTAAAATAAAACCTCCATTTAAAAAGGAAGCTGAAAACATCTCTTTCTAAAGCTGCTGCATCCTCCACAGCACTTGCACTTATCACATCCCCATAGCCACTGCCTCCCCCTGCTCCAGCCATGGGCTCCTTGCTCTACTTAAAAGGGAAGGATTATTGCCTGCAAAGATAGGCTTGCCGGGAGAGCAGGCTCCTGCCAACCAAGTCATTCTGTCAATTTAATTAGCACATAAATTAAGGAATGTGTTGCACACAGTAGTACAAGGCAAAACCATGGCTCTCCTTGACACAGCACAAAAGAAGGGTTATGGGGAAGCACCAGGGACCAAAGGCATGATTTATCAGTGGCCCATGGTGCAGTCTTACTAATCAAAGCAAATAAAAAGTTCTACCCTTGTTCCACCCTAGCATCTATTTCTCCCTTTATCAATTTTTAAGTTTCCTACTTTAAAAATTGTGACATATTTTCCAAATATTTCAAAATTGTGCACCTAAACTACATTTCAACCACACTATTTCTGGGCCCAAACCATAGCTAGGAACCACCACACAGGTCCTCTACCAGGTCAACTGCTCAACCCCAACAGCACGTGCTACCACATGAGTTGAAACTAGTACATCTGCAACCACCCTCCATCCTGCAGCACTTCCCTCACACCCAGGATCTTTGGATGACAGAGGTGAAAACCTATTTGTGCTGTAAAAGCAGCACAGGTTCAAAGAGTGCTCCAGCTCATAACATGGGAAACCCCATCTGGAGCTCTGCCACCCCTGCAACATGCTGACAGAATCCTGAGATTCCTCCCCTCCCTAGTCAGCATCTCCCCTATGGAGCCTGAGGCTATTTGTGGTGCTCCACCACATACATGGCATGCCCAGACCACCTCTTACTCGCCACTCCTCGTTTGCTCCAGGTCAGGAAAGGACAGCTCCTCCAGGTTACTCATATCCTGTGTGAGCAACCCTGTGGTCCTTCCAGTCACACTTCGTGTCTGCTGTGGAGGAGTGACATATCCACCACTCTTCTGCCTTCATCCCTGTGGGGCAAGCAGCCCAGGAGGAGACAGGCTGTAGCAGCCAAAGACAACAGAATAAAACTGCCAAGACCAGGGTGAAGCAGCTCTGAAGAAAGAGTGGGTTGATATGAACTCACCACGGACTGTGCTGTTTGGAGCAACTATTTACTTTAAAAACATCAAGCAATGCAGCTGAGGGTTGGAGCTGCAAGTCACAGTGTTACCTAAAAGACAGGGAATAAAAGGACAGGGAAAGAGAAAGAGGATGTGTATATGGATGTTGATAGGTAGACTTTCCTTTAATTAACACATCCTTGGTTAATGAGCACCAGAGGTAGGAACAGTTTTTAAACCATTTGTAATTTTATCTATAATATCTTCCAATTTATACACACTCCATCCTCTTCTATCTTGTATTAGCAGTAGCAGGCCTCAAGGGCAGGGATTTACAGAAGGAAAGAACAGAGCAGCAGCTTCACAAAGCCATTTCCCACAGCTCTTGTTAGCCCCAAACAGGCAACAAGTATTAGGTAAACACAAACCACAAACAACACACACAGGTTTTGCAAGCTGAACCAGTGCATATTGGCAAAAAACAGCTGTACACATGATGCTGCCTACGCCAGAGGCACAGGAATTAAAGGGAAGGAGAACTTCAGGAAGTGCATACAGTCACGCAGGCGACCACGTCAGGGATAATAGCACAGGAAAGAACCAGTGGGAGCTGGAGAAGGAGGGGGTGAGCCATGCTGACACAGGCAATGCATGTGAGCATCAGGGCAGAACCACAGATTGGGGAAAATGGATACAGGATTGACAAACCCACTGCTGCTCTGGTAGTTGCTACCCAGCAAAAAAGCTGCTCGATGGAAACAGTTAATGTGGGGATTTGCACTGGGACAAGGCTATGTCCAAGTGCCCCAGCAAGGGGAAAGGTGCGTCTCTGCAGCAGCTCAGCGTTCTCCCCAAGTGCCACAGGAAAACTAAACGAGTCACCAGCAGTCAGACAGAGCTCAATTAGAGCAACCTTACGGGACATGCAGATAAATATCTCCAGTAAATCTCCCCAGCCACCATTCCCAGTACTGCGGCCTTCAATTACAAGGAGTCTCACTCCAAGCAAAGGCCACTGACAGAGCTGCTCCACATTTAACAAGTGCTGATATCAATAGCCAGCCACACGGTTCCCCTTGCAAGCAAGGGACATATGGGTAGACAAAAATCTTGCTTCATCAGCACATGCTAAGGAAAGGAAACCAGCAGGAAATTATGCAATGTATTCATCACCTTTCATCCAGTTTAGGCGAATAAATTCCACAATTTAGGGAATCACATACACGTGTTCATATGCACCCGGGGCATTCCCAAGTGTCTGCTTGGCCAACAATTAAGATGCTTGATTTTCTCAGTCTGAAGTCAATGACATGAACTCAGACCATCAGTAAGATGGCACCAGTGGTATTCTGCTTCTACTGGGGATGCTGCCCTTTTAATGCAGTTTGAAAATGCATGCTGATGTTCCCAGCTGCCCCCTTGCTCTTTTTACTTCCACCTTATTGTATTTTCCCCTGGAGATTTTTACACATCCCCAAATATCCCTTTCTCATCCTCCCCAAACTGCCTTTATTGGATCCTGCTTTGTATTTGGTGTTCCCAGATATTTCTGCCTGAAAATAACCAAAAAAATAAGTTGTAGAATGCAATAAATTCACTTTAAAAGTAAGAAAGTACTGCCCTGGGATAGCTCTATTTTCTGCAGTATCTCAGTATCTAAATAATAAACATCTTTACTTATTTTTCTAACCCCTTTGCTTTCCTGCAAGCCTTTAAAGGACAAACTGTATGACACGTAGTGACCTGGGGGAAAGAGAGAGCAAACCAGCTCAGATGGGAGAAATATCCAGAACCAGAAAGGCTCAGAAGTAGTCTGTAAGGACAAGGAATAGGTGGGGGAAGGTTGGAACTGAGGAAGTGTTACTGTGCTGCAGCATCCCAAAATACACAGCACGTATTTATGAAGTACCCATTAGGGACCAGCACCTGCTCCAGGAGAAAAGACTATTGCTAATGTCCCAGAGCTCACAAACCCCCCAGAATGCCATCAGTATAATTTCTTTTCTCCCCCTCTCTTTTCTTTCCTTTCCTGCCCATTCATGTAACCAGCATTGGACAAAATTACAACTAAAGACACAGGAGCCCAGCTGTGATTGCTGAAGCTTTGCTCTCCCGGTTCATTTGCAAAAGGCTTTTTGAGACTGCAGAGTGCCATCTAGATGAAGGCAGGAGGATTCTGCAAATCAGCCAGCTGGAGGTAATAAATCCTTCAGGGATGCATCGCCTACAAGGCGCTTTGCAGAACAGCTCTTTGCAGACTGCAGATGTTCTGTGGTAATTTTTTGAAGTACTAAAATCCTCATGTGGCTGAATGAGCAATGCTCTCAAATGGCTTGTGGGATGAGACGAGAGCCCTTTTAGTTTAGCATTTGAATATTTATGCATTCTCAAAGAGGAACACTTTAGGTCCTTATTTTTTCCAGGCTTTTTAAGAGTTCACCTGGTTCAGAGTGAATCTGAACAGTTTTGAGAGTGGGTTTCCAGGTAGGTCTTCAGTAATGGACACATGTGGATGGACACAAGTAGATCTGCATGAATTCCTGTACATAAGTGGATGAATGTGCTAATATTTGCCCATGGGGAGGTATTGGTAGGTATGGGCTCTATAAGCTGTTTAAGGCAGGCTAAAAATCTTGTCTATACCATGAGTGGGGGAAAAAAAATCACCAAGATGTCAGAGCTGTGATGGGCAGCAGTTGCTGCAGCAAAAGGGGACACTGTCTGAGAGTTTGCTCCCACAAGTGTGCCAAGCAGCAATAAGGAACTGAACAACACATACACCTATCTTCTTCTGTGCCAAGAAAGCAACCACGCACTTACAAACTATGAGTCTTCATTTCTGTAAGGAGCAGTAAGAAAATGCAGGAAAACCTCTCCTGACCTCTTACATTACCCTTACACCAAGTTATGCACAAGGGCATATTCCCCGGAAAAGCCAGCAGCTCGTAGGCCTTCAAGAACTACATCAAAATACAGCAACCTCCTACACGTGCATGTACCAGACCCAAATGTACCAGACCCAAACGTGCCTTTGCTGATCAGGAGGTTCCTTCTGGTTTAGATGAGTCTAAGAACAAAGTGATGACACACAGGATATTAAGGAGGACGAAAACCCCAACGACCTGGATACCAACATCCTGTACCTTGCTGGCTCCCCTTGCCCAAGCTCTCCTCCTCACAAGGTGAACACTGGTTTAAGAGGAAAATTTAGCTGAAGGCAGAGTGGGGGAGGCAGTGTGAATATGAACTGCCTTTCACCTGGGCATATGTCAGAACCCAACCTGATGAATTTATCATTTAAACTAAGCAGCACCGAAATAGCCAAACAGCTCGTATCAAGAGACCCTATGTAAAAGACACGCTACAGCAGTACAAAGCCACAAAGCATGATTATTTCTTTGAGAGTTATAAAATGATACACTGGCACAGCAATGTAATAAATAATAGAACCTAGTGAATAATGAAAATAAAACATTTTCCCTTCCTATTTTCCATGTTTCTAAATATATTTCCTTCCACTGTTCTAGTCTGCTTTGCCTTTCACAAGCCCTCATGCGGAGCAGAGACAAATTGCAAAAGTACTTGGGAGAGAAACGAAGGGGTGGCTGCCACCGTGTCTCATCTCTCTGCCACACTGACAGCACCTGGGAGCCAGGGGCTGGATTTAGATTCCAGCAAGGAGACTCTCCCAAGCTGTAATTATGCCAAAACTTTCACAAGAGCTTTACTGTGGGTCTAATTAAGTCTTCTTAGATTTGAAAACAAACAGAACTTGGCTCTTTCTGACACAATAGACCCATTCTATGTGCAAAGCAAAAGGCGAAAACAAAAAGGGATGAAGGAAAAAGTAGAGGTCTGTGCCGAGCACTTGGATTTAGGGCAGGGAGACCTTTACCAGCATCACATTTGGAGACAGTGGGATGTTGGCTGGAAGGACAGGGCCTGACCCCAGTGCTTCTCATGCAGTGGCGTGGAGCCACGTGGTAACTGCTGTCCAGCACACTGTTGATGCTGTGAAGCAGGAGGGAAACTCAGCTGAGATGGGTTCAGGAGAAGAGGCAGCACACACTGGCTCTCAGAGTGAAGGGCTCCACACTTTACAGCTGCAGAAGAGACTGTGACAACCTGAGCTTCCTTTAAACAACAGAAATGCCACCTTAAGCTCTGTGTTGAATACCTAACATAGATGCTAAAAAAGAACACTAAAATCAGAGGGGTTTTTTAAAGCCTATGTTACACGGAAAGGAGCAGGCTCCCCCCAGTTGTGTGTGCACAGCAATTTATCTCCAATCTTGTGATTCCTCTATATCCAGAGGTGCTCAGACAACAAATGCAGTTCACTCTTAGGCTCTTATCTCATACTAAGAGTGTAAGGTAATTAGGGCATGCAGTACATCAGTCCTTCAGCACCGGTCGGGGTGGTGAGCACAGTACAGCTGCTGGAGTGCCACTGCCCTCTCCTGTTCAGCACACACCAGCTTCCCTGCTCGTTCCACAGCACGTTTGCATGCCTGCAGAGCCTGGTGCGAATATTCCCAGACATAGCCTAACATCCTGTTACCCACTAGGAAAAAAATGGTATTACAAGGTTAAGGGAAACGTGAAAACACCACGGAACTTGCATCTGCTCCACTGGAGTCCAGAAAAGTTAATGGCTTGCATTGAGCCATTTAGGAAGAAACAGTCCCCAGGCTAACTCATTCAGTTAACTACAGAAGGTGTAGCTCCTCTTTCCAGAGCATATCTTTGGTGAAACTTGTTTTACTTTCTGTGGCTCTAACCTGAACTTCAGTCGATGCCCAATGTATTTCCAAAGTGACAGAGGAACAAGCTGAAGCCAAAGGGGACTTATTGGCAGGTCTGATGTTGGGGAAGTTTTTGCTCTCATTATAACTGGACTGTTTTCCAGATTTTCCACACTACCACTTAATTACAGCACAGAATCATCCTCATTTTACCACAGTATCAAAGGCAGTGGTGATGCCACAAAATGTTTTCTAACAACTCTCTTTTCAGTTACCCTGAGGATTCCTGAAGAGCTCTGATGAAGTTACCTTCTGGTCTAACATTATCACCTATCCCAAAACAGTTGGAGGAATCAAAAGAACAAGCAGCAAAACTTTTCTGTGGTGCAAGACAGGAATATTCAAACAGGGAACTGTGTCCTTCTTCAGAATCACCACTGCCTGGGATGTGGGCATTTCAGCCACAGGGCTATGGCAATGTTTTCCGAGTCTAGTGTTTGGAGAAAACTGCTTGAAACTGTAACACTTATTGGCTAAAAACTAAGACAAATAGAAAGAACCCAAAGCTCCCCAAGATGAGCTCAGCTGAGCAAATGCTCTGGCAATGCACTCCAAATTGAGCAGTGAAGATGTTTCCATCAAGTAGGATTCTCTTGTTCCTGATCTGCACTTGTACCTGCAGTAATGACCATTTCTCTCACATCACCGCTGTGCCACAGTGCTCATACAACCTCAATTCCTCCTGTGGCCAGGGCCACCCAACAGCTGAAGAAGGAGGGGCATGAAACATAAAACTATTGATTAGTCAACTAAAGGAGGAAGTGCAGAGACTGTCTCATCTCTACAGAGAACACACTTAACCAGGCTGAAGACAACCCTAATAAGCCAAAAGAATGGACAGCAAGACCCACACAAGTTAAGCAATGTATGAACATGTTCAGTGCATTTCAGCTTTAGGAAGTTGGTAGGTAGACTTGTGCACAAAAAACAACCCTCCCTAGGAAGCTGCTGGTCTTTGATGGCACCATTGCCACCAGCACCGAGAGAAATTGTCCCATGGGGATTCAGGGGTGGATGGGAACCCTGGCAAAGTCAGGCTCTGCTCCTGGGGGTGCTGTGCAATCAGCAATGGACAAGCAGCAGAGAGCCACTGTTATTACTGAAGGGCAACCTGACATGATGTTATTCCTTGTATTTCTCCTGTACTGTTCTCCAAATAAAATTAACAGGGTCAGCCAAATTTTCATACTAAAATATTACCTAGTATGTTGTTAGCAATATATTTATGTAGTGTGCCTCACTTAAAAAGTTGTTGTAATTTATATAGTAGCTGAAATTCTGCTTTGTGTTCTGCCATTCAGAAACAACAAATATAGCTGCTCTGTTACCAGCTGCCAAGTCTCCTGCCACTATCTTTCTACATACCTACTTGCTGGCAGCTCCTTCTGGGAATTGAGACCTGGTTACACACTCCAGCAGACACTGGAGTACTACAGGGCACAGAGAAGTGAGGCTACACCTGAGCCATGGTCACAAGTGTAAGACCAAGGAGCTCTGGTCCAGCCAAAGAGCAAGGATGCAAAGGCCAAGGTTGGGATCGCCCAGGAGTAATCCACAGATGCTTATGTGTGGATGTTAACATCTTTACATTTTTTCTCTGCTACTCAAATCCATGACAGAAAACTATTTTGTCCCAGTTTGGATGCTCACATAAAAATCATCAGTACCTCAAGGTTTTTCCAATGACAAATATTGCGTTTTATCAGTTCTTCATGTAACATATGGTCACACAGACCTAATTAGGACCAAATCTGAAACTTGAGAAATCAGGAGGTTTGTCCAAGAACAAGTTTTAGAGCAATTAAGGAAACAGGGGTGATATTGCACCAAAATAACCTGAAGATTAGAAGATGTTAAAGATGTCCCAATGTAAAATATGAAGGGAAAGATGTCCATTCAGGAGCCTACCTTGCACCTTGTGCATCATCAGATCAATCAGAAAAAACAGCTCCTTTGTATCAAAACCACCAGGTTTGGAGTTTTCTGGCCTAAACCAGCAGCAGCTGAACTGGGAGCTTCCTTGGGCTGATTCATGTGCTGTGTACAGCTGTGGGCATTCCCTATGGGGTACCAACTGAGGCATAACCCAGGTAAGTATGGAGCCATCCATTCAGGAGGTGACATGGACCATTAAAACAGATACTGAAGGTGGGTATGTCCTCCACAGACAAGGTATATACTGTACATCAGCCTGTGCAAAGCAAATTCAGAGCACTGCCAAAAGTGCAAATCTGTTGCAAATCCACCCCAAGACTCATCCTCTGTACCAATGCTAAGGGAGACTGCTGAAGGTTTCCTCCTCTGTAGGACATAAACAGATCAATCAATGACTTTAAAGCCATTTATAGCACAAAAGGTGTCTCCTGAAGTTTCTAACTACAGCTGATGGCTGTGCCTACCAAGCTGTTTTTCTCTATGAAATCACTGCTGGCACTCAGCACTTTCCTTCCACCTGCTCTGTAAGGAACATGATTTCCAGCCACTTTTGAGGTCCATGTGCTCAGGGTGAGTTTAAGCAATAATTACCCCTGTGAAAGGGTAGTCATGCTTAGCTCAAGAGAGGGCCTTGCTGTGGTACGGCATCACTGCCACAGGGACACATCCTTCATGTTCCCCATTCAGACAGCCTCCTCAGTGATGTATTCACTTTGTCTCTTGTTTACAGCCAAAAACCTTTAGTTCACAATATAACTCTATAAAATGTATGAAGATTTAATGCACAGTCCTTACTTGTGATAACTAAAAAATGCACTCATGACAGAACTACCACCCTCACAGCATCTGAAATCTGTAAAGTACCTAAAAGTAGGAAGCACTTAGTTGCACTCTGAAGGATTTCAGTCCATCTGTAGTACTTAAGCTTTATAGCTACCTCCAATAGCTGCAGCCACATTAACGAATTTTAAAAAGTCAAGTTCAAAGCACACTGGAATAAACATGGGTTTAAATGTACTCATTTGAAAAGAATCTAAAATGCCACACATTGAAAAATACAGCTAGATGATCTAGGGACTGAATCACCTACCTACCAGCACTATGGGACTCCAGATAGCATCTCAGATAGGGCAAAGATGTCCAAGAGGAGACTTAAAAGTTCAAGATGCCCTCAGGGCAGCAACAAAGCATAAGCTCTGCCATGGAATTCCAAAGGCAAGATTAAAATAGGGGTTGCCCAAAAGGAAAATCAGGGAAGCACCTACTGAAGGGCTGCTGGTGTGCAGACTCTTCCACGTCCTTTTGGAGGGAAGAATATTTTTTCAGCTTCATGTAATCCTAAAAACATTAAAGAAAACATCGGTGTAGCAAGTCAGATCAGTAAATACTCATATTAACTAAGATTTACTGATTGCAAGTAAAAAGTAAGGCACAAAGTTTTGTGTAACAACCACATAGCTCTAAATCTGAACCACCGCACACAGCATTACAAGCAACAGCCGTGTTCAGTCCAGTACTATTTTGCAGGGTTTAAATCACACCTCCGCTGCTGAGCACATTAAGGTTTGGTCAGCCCAGCTGTAACACCAAAAAAGAAAAAAGGTTGTAGCATTTGTACACAGAATCAATTCCTAGGAAATGGGGGAGAATGGAAAGTTTACTTCATGACTTAAAAACTTTATAAGGCCTCCCACAAGAATATACAAAACCGTTTCAAATGCAATATAGCTTTTAAAATCTGATCCATAGGCCATTGTACAGCCAAAGCACATTAAAAGCATGTCAGAATGCGTGATCTAACTTGCTGAAATTCATCAGAATCAATGAGGAACTTGGAACCAAATAAAACTCCCATCCAGATGAAAACACCTCATTCCTGATGACCCTTCGGTGGTTTATCTCAGCTCTATATGCACTACATTAAAAGGATTGTTTTAACACAGACTTATTTAAACAGTGCAAAACAGTAGAGGAAGAATGACAGAAAATGTAAGATATTGCTGAGTAAGTGTAGAGTATGGGGATAGCACCAGGAGGGCACAAGGAGGAAGGGGTTTGCAGCAATGAGATGCAGATCCACAGCAAACTGTACTCTCTTAGTTTTACTGCCAGAAACAGTTAAAAAGGCAGTTAAAAAATATGCTTGTTTCATTATGGCTGTCATATCTCCTGTTCCAAAGTCCACATGCTTTTGCAGAGGCCATCCCTTCAATCAGGAAGGTCACAGTTACACAGACGGGCAAGAACTGCAGCAGGTATTGATCTGGACTGTGAAGCGCCTCTTTGTGTGTGCCAATGGACGGGCAAACAGCCCTGATTGAGACAGCCAGCCAGGTCTGTATGTAATTTCATTTAACCAGGAATATGAGCTCATGGTAAAATACCAGCTGGATTTGGTGAGGTCTTTAACTCATACACTAAGGTAAGCTGAGGGCAAACTTGCATGTTTTCTGTACACACAGCCAGACTTAAGTTTAATGCAGAAAAGTTGAGAGGCCTGTTTGCTGGGCTTTACAAATATGAAGTCTGTGGGAAGTAGTCTGTAAAATGGAATCTCAGTTACACCTGAGCTGGAACTGCAAAAAAAAGATTTCCCTTTTCTTTGAAGCCCTTGATGTGGGGTCAGAGCCATTAGTGTGGATTTGAAGTTCGGGATTGATTTCAATCTGAATTGAACATCTGTTCAATACAGAACAAATGAACAATTGAAAACCTGTTCAAACATGTTCTCTAGCCATGCCTCACAGCCTGGTTTTGGCTCGTACTTCTCTAAGTACGTGTGAAAACTGACTAGATCTACAGAAAGGAGCCAAAAGCAAAGAAACAAAGCTTTTATTCAAAAGATAGAAGCAAAGAATGCAGAGAGGTGCACAGGCCCATCCCCAGTGCCACTCAGCAGCACTTTGCCCAGGCAGAATACATGCCATGGGGAAGGTTTGCTACCCCTGCTCCATGTCTGAAACTAGAGTCTTCATCAGCTATCTCTGTCCTCTTCTACAAAACCTGCCCATGTGGAACCGCTGATGTGAGATTAGGCTTCCTCGTGCTGACCTCTGCAGGACACAGTGCCTGAAGCAAAGGTGGGGATGGTGCCAATGGTGCTGCAGCACGCCGAGGGGAATGCCAGGCATCAATTCCCCATCTCCCCAACACCACACTGATGCCTGCGGCACAAAACAACACCCTTCAATAGTTACTGTAGGTTTTCCTCACACTAATATATTGCAATAGCATGCTAGATAAGTGTTTAATCCCCAAGGTCTGCTCTGCCCCAGCAGTCACGGTGGGCTCTGGCCTGGCTGTCCATAAACGCTTGCCCAGGTGGCACTCAGGGAGTAAACACTGTGGAAAACACCGCGGAAGGTATTTTCAGGAGGTGGCTGTTTCTGGAGCGAAGCCCTTGCACACTTGCACCCTAGGTGGCAGCACCAGCCAAAGAATGGGCTTGGAAAGGCAAGCAGCGCCAGGGGGAACGTGCTGCTTCCCTTCACGTAAATCCTATTTGAAGGCCTCCATCCAAAGAAGAAAATACTCTGAAAGCCTCAATAAAGGTGCCCGGTGCGAGCTGCAAAGCGTTTTGGGAAGCAAGGCGCCCGGTGTCAGCGCAGGCTGCACGGACGCTGCTCCCTTAATGGCAGCGCTGCCAGGACAGTCCTCAGAGACCATGGGGCAGCCGGCACCTTCCTGCGACAAGCAGAGGATCCTGGCAAAATAATGGTAACTGCTGTAACAATATCACTTCTGTGTACCCAGAAGGGGTGAGCCGCCGGGTAAAGGTGACAGCCTCAGCTCAGGGGGAAAACCTTTTTCCATTTTGTAGAACCACAGACTGGCTTGGGTTGGAAGGGACCTTGAAGCTCATCCAGTTCCATCCTGCCACGGGAAGGAACACCTTACACTAGACCAGATTGCCCTAAGCCCCATCCAGCCGTAGGGATGGGGCAGCCACAGCTTCTCTGGGCACCCTGTGCCAGCACCTCAGCACCCTCACAGGGAAGAGCTTTTACCTAAGAGCTCATCTCAGTCTACCCCCTCAGTTTCAATTTCCCTGGGTAATCCTTTCCAAGCCTTGGCCACAACTTAAAATAACTTCACTTGTTTCCATACTGGCACACCTCTTGTCCCCTCATATTTTCTTGATACCCAGAAAGCAGGGAAGCTGTAGCCACGTCAAGAGCAGGCACAGCATGGGGTGCGCATGGGTAGCTGGCTGCGGGGGACCATGCTGGCCCAACAGCAGTGTGAGCACAGCCTGTTGGGATTTTTCTGCACGGCACGGCAGAAAATGACCTGCACGGCAGCAGATGAGGCTGGGCACTGTTTCCATACAGGACTGGGACCACATGGATGCTTGCTTCACTGTGTGAGGCTTCTCAGAGCTTCTGCCAGCCCAGGGGAGGCAAATCAGATCAGAGCCTTATGCAAACCCCAGAGAAGGAAAGAGACACAAAGGTAGAAGGGTTTCCACGTTATTTACTTGCCAAGGTCAGGCTCCTGCCAGCCAGCAGCACCAGCCAATACTGAGGGCAAGGCAAAGGTCCCAAGATCAAACGTGGGGCTGAGCAGGCACATGCTGCCCACCTGAAGAGAGACAGGCAGAGGCAAGGCTGGCAGGGACACCTCACAGATATGCACAGTGAAAGCTGATGTAGCAGTGAGACACCACACAGTGCTGTCTTCTCCACACCACCCATACGAGGAGGCTCTTCCAATACAGGACAAGGATCTCCCACAAAACCAGACAGATCATGACCTGGGACATGAGGACCAGCCCCTTCTCCCAGCTCTGCTCATCTCAAACTCTTCCTCTAACAGCGGGGGAAGATGATGCCTGCTCATTCATGTCAGACATTTCCTGCTATCCTGCCTGTTTGCACTACCCTCTGCTCTCCAACTTCACTTGCAAATCCTGTGCTACTCAGCTGTCCTGGGTTCAGCAGCAGTCATTTTTCTCCTTCTCAGTAGCTGGTGTAGTGCTATGTTTTTGACTTTCAGCCTGGGAACAGCGCTGATAACACCGATGTTTT
>JBAFWW010038865.1:0-12666 GCA_036873685.1 Agapornis canus | reverse complement strand
CCATACCACAGCACATCATGCCCAGTATATAAACTGGGGCAGTTACCTAGAAGGGTTAGATCACTGTTCAGGTTGGGCTGGGTATCAGTCAGCGGGTAGTGAGTGGATGTATTCTCTTCCCTTGTTATTTCCCTTATCATTATTATTGGTGGTAGCAGTAGTGGTTTGTGTTAGAACAGTTTAGTAACCAAGGTATATCTCAACCTCTGGGAGTTACATTCTTTCTCCTCCCCATCCCTCTGGGAGCTGGATGGAAGGAAGGTGGGGAGTGAGAGAGAGACTGTGTGGTTCCAAGTTATGGCTGGGCTTAAACCACAACACTGGAGGTGTCAGAGCCATGATGAACCCCTGGGAGAGAATTTCCTGAGGCTTGGGGCCATGCAGAAGGAGAGCAAACACTCTATCCAGCCTTCAATGGGGTATTGATGTTTTCACATCAATTAATACTGACTTTCTCTTTCCATCTTGCATTTCTCAATCACATCCTCTATGGAAACAAACTTCAGAGAAGAGAAAGCAAATAATGTTTAATTTGCAAAGTAGTACCAGTTTCATTATGTGAAATGATAAAGCCCATATTTCACCACATGGAGTAAATGTCACTCTGGCAGAGAATGGAAACAATACATCTACAAATACAAAACTGAGAATGAGATACAAGTTGCAGAAGCAGGAAGCACAGAGCATCATTCCATCGATTGCTTTGTGCATCACCCTGCAGCAACCAGAGCACCAGTTGGAGCTTCACTCAGCTGGGCCAGGCAGTGCCACAGGTTGTACCAGATCCTGGCCATCTTGTCACTGTTTCATTGCTGTCTGAGAAGAGTTAGCTTTGATCTTCATATGCAAGAGTTACTCTTGTATGATAAGGTTATGATTATGGAAATTATACCAGTTCTGCTGATGAAAGTTTAAATGTAGGAAACACACAGGATTAACAAAAAGTGACAGTTTGGCAGCAAGGGCCTTCACAGTTGCCTTCAGCCACTGAGAAAGCAGGCTGTCAAAACACATTCTGACCTTTGCAAATGGCAAAGGACAGCACACTGCTCTTGTAAGGACACAAATACAGCTAATAAACTTAAGATTTCCTGTTCCATAGTTCTGTTCATATGATGATTGTAGAGTTCATCAGCTAAAAAAGCAACACTGATTCCCCATCAGTTTCACTAGGGGGCAAAAGCACCAGGAAGCAAACCCAGACCCTGCCATCACACAGGGCAGCACAGCCACTGGCACAACCTGCTGGATGCCACGCAGGGAAAGAAAATCCAGGCTAAAACACAAGCAGCAAAACTGCTGCAGAGCTTTGGAGAGCCAGGACTCCTTCCCTGCACCAAGTCACCCTTTTTTTTCTCTGTCAGCCAACAAAAGGACTCATGCTGCTGCTTTAAAACATCATTTAGGCAGCAGCTGGATCACGGGGGTACACCCTGGGGTGAGGCTACCGAAAAACAGGGGATCCACCACCTCCACATGGGGTTCACATGGCAGGCACATCGGCTCTACATGGGATTTCTTTCTCCTCCTGTCTGGCTGCACGCTGTAGCCTCAGCGAGCTGCAGCCCATCCCTCACTGGGAGGCTCAGCCCTCGATTTCTGCTGCCAAGGCTGCACTGCGGGAAGGAGCTCCCAGATCCACACTCCCAAGCAGCGGAAACGGGCACAGCTCCATAAAGCAGCTGAAGATCTGGCTGCACTTGACAGCAGTTTTATCTGAGACCACGATGAGCGTGGCTGGAGGGTGCCAGCTGGATTGCTCTGGGGAACCATATTTAGAGATAACACTTGAAAGGACAAGTTCAAGGGGATGACCTCTGGTGGCCCTTTTCTTACTCCTTCAAGAGATCCTTGTTCACACCTACCCCAGCACTTGCCAGGCTGCAGAGAGCAGCTAAGGCAAAGCACCAGGAGCTTCCTTCTGCAGCACCCAGCAGGAGCCCTGCTGCCACTCTGCCCTGCACCACAGGCCATGGAGAGCAGATACCTCACATGCAACAAGGCTGCTCATCCTTCAGGTCAAATAACCTTACAAATAACGTTTCAAGATATTTGGCAAGAGTCACCTGAGGGTTTACTTGTACTTCCTAAAGACTAGGTTTCAAAGGGGTAAAACTAGGCATGGCAACTAAATAATCCCAAGAGCTCTTTGCATTGCTTTAGAGCTTTGAGAAACTTGGAAATATTTTAAAGCATCGTTCTGACAGAAACAGAGATGCCTCCAACCAAGCCTAAACCATGTACCATGCTATGGCTTAAAAAAAATAGAAAGGATTTTCTCCTCCTCCTTACCTGTGTATCATGCCTTCATTTGGGAACTTAACTCACTTGGTTTATATAGCTCTAAGTAACACAGCATGTGGGCAGCTGTAGAAATGACTTCACCCAAGCTGATCTGTTGACCATTACAGCCAATGCTGAACCAGGGACAACAGGAATACAAAGCTACTCCAGTCTGAGCTTATAGTTACTGTAGCTGAGGGCTATGAGAGCCGAAGGGCAAGTTTAAGCTCACCTTCAGTGCTCCTGTACCACCTCTTGCCTGTGTATTCCTTACATTCTTCAAGACTGTCTCCTGCTGATCACGTGTACATAGTCCAGGCATCTCAGTGGAGCCTTCTAGCTCCATGTTACTGCAGAAACTACAAGGACTCCAAGCTTGACATAGAGCACTGCTCTGGACAAGCTTAGTGTTGTGCGGCTTGTGGGAATCTGCCTTTATGTCTGTCATCTCTGCTCAGAAGAGCTACAGCAAAATAGCTTCAGAAAGGGGACAGAAACAGTTGACAGTGTTATCACAAATCCACATGCAGAGGTAAATAATGGGATAGGAAGGCAGTTTCATTTGAAAGGTGTTTGGCCAACACAGAAGAACAGTGTGGTGCGTTGCTCACCAGCAGCGCTAGGAACTCCATGTGCCTTTACATCTATATATACATTTAACATTAATGAAACATAACCGCAGAACCTGGCATGACCAAACCTACAGATACCTCTTTATTCCAAGCGGCATCAGATCTGGTTCTGAAGCAGACACAGATACCAAAGCTGCCCACCCTTCTCACATCTGCCCCCATTTTTGGCATGCTCTAGTGACATATTTCTGACCTGTACAGCCTACCCAGAGCTGGAGGAAACTGTTGGTGGTGTCCCCTGATATTGTCATAATGATATCATAACTTGGGAGTCCAAGCATAAAAAAGGAATATCCCCACTGCAGTATGCACTTGCAAGAGCCTGTGTTCTGCAGGATGCCAGGCTCCTCCCAAGCCAGAATATTTCATACACATTCAGTATTATTTCTTGTATCTGCCATCAGACAAGGTTGTGAGCTTGAAGTATCTTAGAAAGGAAGTTTAGCTGGGACCTGCTGGTTTAGTTCCAGTGGAATACCAGGACTATTTCAGGAACACCACAGTAATGCAGTTCCAGTTCATAGCAAATAAATTCAGGCATTGGAACAGTGTCAAAACTCTGCATTTCTGGAGATCTTTGTCTGGAACAGCTCAGCTCTAACCCAGGTTCTGCTTCTCAGGCAAAATCCTAGGTTTGTGACAAACGTTTTCAAGAAGCCTGGTACTTTTCAGAATCTTCAGTATAGACACTGTCCAGTAAGTGGGAAGTTGCAGATCTTTATAACTGCTATGATTTTACTATTCATCTCCCATAAGTCATACAAGAAATGGACATAACGACAATTAGAGCTGTAACTGATTCTATGTCTAATTTGCATTGACAGTTTCACTTTTCTCCCATTTTCCATCTATCAGATAGCATCAGAACATACACCAACAGAAACTAATGTATGCAAGGTTTCTCTCCAAATTGCTCAATGTTAGAAGAAACACCACATCATGTACAAGCACTCACCAGAAACACCTCAATGTTCAGACACATTATATTCAGGGAGACCCTCCTGACCTGAGAGGTCAGGACGGGCCACAGTCTCAAATGGGAAGGAAACCAGAAAGAGGCATGGCTTGTGAGTATGAGCTTTAGGAAAGATCAAATCAGCCTGAAACCTAACTTGGAAAGACCTCCTAGACCTTGCTGCGTTGAAACGAAGACCATAGTTAATGGCATTTAAGTATGTTGTACCTGATTCCCTAGAAAGTTTCTACCTGTGAGAGATGAATTGCCTGTATTTGGGGAAATGAATGTAAGCCTAAGGAAATGTGAATTTTGCCAAGACTACATCTGAAGCTGTTACAGAGCATGCAGGGGTAGACAAATCAGTTTTCAATAAATAATCTAAGGCTCCAAATGAGCTGCACCCCTGTACTGTCATCTAGCAGCACACAAGCCTCTGCAGCTATGTTATTCAGAGAATCTTCTGCAGTTTCCTACTCTGAAAACCACAATCACTAAATTCAAAGACTTCAAAATTTATTTTAGCAAAAAGGAATACATACTCAGTGACTCACATTAATGACAACACTTTCTCCAGGGAGAAGAAGAAAGCCTGCCTACCATGGGACATCACAGATGCTCTTCCCTAGGAAGTCATTTAAGCATAGTCAAGACAGAGCAGACTTAACTGCGTGAGTTTTCCCAGCAGAAAAGCTGAGACGAAATAGAAAGCACAAACTATGGCTCCCTCAGTAAGATGAACAGTTGAATTACTGCCAGGGCATTCAGCGCAAGTCTCTAGAAGATGCTCCCACCTTGGCTGAGAAGTCCACTTGCTTCTAAGCACAACCCACATGGGTTTTGTTGATGCTTTTAGAAAACTTTTGTTGAGGACAACACACATTATCTTCAGCTGTGCTTTACGGAACAGATACAGGGCAGTATCACTTTGCCAACGTGTGCAAAACTCTCTCCCCGAGCTTGAAAATTTTAATTACATTTAAAAAGAAAAAGCACTGTGGATGTTTTTTAAAAAAGAGCTCCAAGACTGGCCTAAAGCATTCCAACAATGCAACGACTTCTGCGGTTTGCAAGTAGTCTAAAGGTCATCACTTAGCAGAGGCAAGGTTACAGTCAACTGCAGTTATCAGCTGTGCGGCACCAAGTAATCACTCAGCTAAACAGCAGAACAAACCTGGTATTTTCTCCCCATCTTACTCTTAGTCTTGCATAGGACATTCTAGATTAAGATGACAAGCTTGCTTCAAAATGAGAAAGCTAGGTTCAGTTACCAATATCAAGCCAAAAACATGTATTAAAGTAACATTGACCACAATCTGTGAGTAAGGGTACACATGCCTATATCAGCAGGAGCTGTAAGTGACCCTATCAAGACTCCAGTAGAAATAGAACAAGATTCTTAGTTATTTAGCATAAATGCAGATTTTTGCATCCTCTATTTTGATGCTTGATAATAAAAGACACTAGGTGTACAAAATTCCCAACAAATTCTTGTAGCTTGAGTGTCGGCGGTAGAGAAGCACCATGAGTTTCAGATGCAAGATAACTTTACACCATGATGACACAGGAAGGACGCCGGTATTACCTTTCATGCTCAACTTGTTCTATAGCATTCAGAACCAATTTTACTTCTACATTTCAAAGCTGATACAAGAATGGTGAATGTACTACAATACATGATTAAGACTGCTGTTACATGCAATCTTACCCAGTTGATCAATACTTTTTATACTGAGGTTTTCCTACAAACTATAGTGTCTGCCTAATAGGCTCATAGCACACTCTAACAATGTCATAATTCTTGTGCAATTCACCACCATATCCCTTCTTAGTAAAAATTATGTACTGACATCATGTACAATTCCAGTGTTCAAAAATGCCCCCAGAGGGCTGCCATCATATCAGCATCACTGGTCAGAACAGTCAAAGGAAACCCTGGAATCTCATTGACCACTGCAAAAACATCAAGCTCCTGAATCTTACAGCTCGGTGATACTTCCATACTACACAGAAGTGAATCTGCTTGGTTTATACTCTACTACTCTTGTGAGCTTGAGACATTCAGCTGTCCTTTTGAGATGGTCTGAATGGGGCCCAGTAAGAATGACAGCATAAAGCATCAGTACTGACTAGAGAAACTTTACCGGCCTCAAACTGTCCATGGGAGTTACACAGACTCTATAGACACAGGCAGGGTTACCACCAAGTGCCAGTGCCCTTCTCATTACCCTAAATAACCAGAGATCTGGAATGAGCAAGTCCTAGGGCCCTGTGGCCACCCCAGACAACAACAGCTCCACCTGGGGCAGGGAACCCAGTGGAACAAGTCAGGTGGGCATTATTACTGCAAAACTAGCAGTAGCTCCAGGCTAACACTGGAAAGATGCTGGGTTTTTAGAAGTCATTAAAGACTCCTTTCCAAATCCCCACTGGAACAGTTCACTGCCTCAAAGTGAAAAAATGTTAACATTGATTTAACAAAATGAGATAAAAGACATTATGTTAAAAGCTCCTGTGAAATAAAGCTTCCCTTCATACAGAAATTCACAGACCTGCTGCTAACAGCAAGTAGATGGAAAATAGCTCACACTTTTAGGGACACCCAACATTAAGCAGGAAAAGCTGCTGATTAAAGCACCTCATTTCACTGAAGTCCAGAGAGTCTTTTGCAAGAGATTGGAAAACTCCAACACCACTATTAAAGTCACTGCCACTTCCTAAACAGGATTTTAAGTGACATAGTTTAAAATGCTTAAGGACCAGTGATATTAAACTCTGCAGAACATTTTGTACAAATTAACAGCATGCCCCAATTCTTAACATCTTCATTAGTCCAAAACCAGAAAGGCAAGGCAGTGGAGCTGTGCTGAACATTTACCATCAAATGGCATTCCTTCAGAAAAACCCTACTCTGCAGAACCAAATAAGTCTGTTGCAACTGGCACTAACCAGATCTTGGTTTGGGTTTACTGATGGACTGTGGTACCTAAGAACTTAAAATAGCAGCCCAATTAAGTTTTCATTACTCTAGCTGGGTAAACCACATTTGGAAGGAACTTGAACTGCAGGACTTGAGTTTCAGTCAAAATCATTTTTGCATTACTTTATTGTAATATTGATTTAACATTTAAGATTAATTAATAAGCCAAGCACAGTAGCTTCAGTGCAGGATGTACTTTACGTAACTTGCCGCACGTCCATGTTAGATCTGATGTACATGGAGAAGAGACTGGTCAACTGTATGATTTACAGGAGAAAGCAAAAGCAAGCACCTTTTTACCAAACTAAACAGTTCATGTCAGTGTTTCTTACAGAAAATCAACTCACTTCTGGCTCCAGGAGCTACAGTTTGGAATCCAGAGCTGAAAGCCATTTCCAGAACATCAATTTTCTACACTGGCACAAGAAATAGTCTTCAAAGCAAAGGTATGGGACTTCCTTTTTATTATTTTTTTTAAGAGACAACCTGTTCTCCTTGTGTTTACGAGGTGAATACATGCAGTTTTGATCATTCTGGCAGAGGTTAACAAAGAGCAAACAACAGTGGGGGCTAAACAAAAAGCAATCAAAAAGTTGCCAAATATTTAAGGTACAAGCATAAAAAAAAAAAAAACCAATGCAGTTTAATATTTAAGCCCGCTTTCTTCCAAAGAAAAATGGCACAAATTAATCCATAAGCCAGACAAATTTAGTTTTAGATGGTACTAGACAGAATTAATGCTTCAAAGCATTAACAGGTTTTATTTCACTGCAGGGAAGGAAAGAAGTAATTTGAACAGGCTCTGTGTATTGACCAGAAGCACCCTTACTGTTCAGTCCATATATGCAGAACTGATAACAATGTGATGTTACCTTTGCTACAGGTAACATTAAAGTGTTAGAAATCACAGAGCATATGCATCTTACTTGTACAAGCCAGCTAATGAATAAACAGAAGAGCTGAAAACTGGTTTTCATACATGTCCTTCTCCAGATTTTTCTTCTGGAACAGAAGAATCCCTCTGCCAACAGCCTGATAAATACTAACAGATGTATTTAGGTACCATCTTCAAAAATCTCTGTTGAAAATGCAGTCTCCAAATGAAAACTACCTTTATGCAGTATTAATATCTTACATAAAATAAGTCTTATGAATTGTCATTAATAGCAGTAACTGAAATTAATGTACAAGTCTCCAGGTGATGTGCAAGTTCAGCTGTGTAACACAGATGAAGATTTTGAACAGTTCTTACCATCTTGCTTTGGACAGGTTTTCAACTTGTCCCATAGATTATAGAACCTCTAGGCTACAGTATTGTGCAACTGTCAGCATCTTCAAGAGCTCTTCAATGTAAAGAAATTTGACGGAAGCACCACACAGCAAGATCATGCTCTTAGTAGAGCACCTTGAATTGAGAATTTTAGGCATCACCGCTGTCTTGCCTTGACTACGGAACACTGATGAGAGGACACCAGGATAAAAAGGAGCAAAAATACATGATGTCTGCTTCAAACAGGGAATGTAATACGCAAAAAAAAAAAAAAATCTGACTCCACAAGCATGTAAGCTAAAGTCTTAAAGAGCTGTGTATTAACACAGAGCTCAAGGTGCCTTAACTTGGCTAGACCACCACAATTTATTAATACTATGAATCCAGCATAGCTGCATTTCATCCAAGAATCAGCCTCTGCTTCCAGTTAAAGCATGCATACCACCTCGCTAAATACCCTTTTCCCAAATTTCAGGTTTGGAGCTCTTCCTATTCCGATTCCTCCTGTATTACCCCTTCCCTAAATCTAGAGCTTTAGAGACTCCAGAGCTGTCCACCAAAGACTTGTTGCATCTACATGTAAAAATACTTAGGAGACTCTTCCAGCCCAACACATCTTTTTCACTACTCAGAAATGGATTTGCAGCAGATCAGTCTTGATCTCTAGTTCAGTTTTAGATTATGCTTAAGTTACAGCAGCCAGAATTCAATTCTATGAATGTAAAAGCTCAGAGAAAGCCATTTATCCTTTGTAATTCATCCTTATGGTATGTTTATCCAGAGATTTATAGTCAACTTCCAGTTTTAAATTATTTTCTTAGCACTTCAAAGAACCTGCCATCTCCTTCAGGAGGGACTGACATGCATCACACAGAATGTTGTTTAAATTAGTCCAAGTTTCAACAAGTTTCAAGACCAGAAGTCTTACTTGTTAGAACACACTCCAACTATTCCCCCTCATTCCCACCCCTCCCCAGCAATGGGCAATTACTTCACAAGAAATGTAAAATGGGATACAGGTGCACACAAAACCTACCCCTCACTAATACTGAACAGAAAAGCCTATTTTCCAATTACAGGACATCTTTCTCTAAACTTAGGTCTGCACTGGTGCAATCTGCACTGTTTTAAGATTACCACAAGGATAATACCAATAAGTACATATATTTTATTAAACCAATTTAAAAGCCTATGAAGTTAATTGGGGAAAAGTTTAATATTGCTACTTCAGAGCACTAGAACACACAAAGTGAATCCAATGAAGATCCTTGTATTGAGTCAATATTAAGTATTAATTGCATGATCATCATAGCACCTCTTAACATTATCACACAATAACCAGTTATCAATTGCTTTTAAAACTAAAAAGGGTACAGTCCAATATTTATAACTTGCACACTGTTACTATATAGAAACTAGGTGCATGGTAGTGCTGCAAAAATGGAAGCCTGCAGTTTTGACAAAGATGCCAAGTCATGTTGTAGACAATTTCAGTCAAACTGGCAATACTGTTTAAGCTAATACTTAACACAGCAAGAAATAAAGGACAAAAAAAAAAAGCATTTTATAACCAAATAAACATCTGAAATTTCCTTTCCCTTTAAGAATACAAGTAAGGTCACTTTTAGCCTTGGAACAGATACATGTTTGCCTATGATGATCTTGCTAACTACTACACAATATCTGATGTCCTCTGCTAAGAATATATTTTAAGAAAGCAGTTACAAGAGGCATCTAATGTAATATCTAAAATTTTCTTTATGGCAATTATTGAATTTGTCTTAGACAGTGAATATGGAAAGATGGCCTCATGTTTCCTTTTCAATAGTACTCTGAGGATCAAGTGGCTTTCAAGCAGCATGATGGGTTTGAAGTTTTTGCAGTTTAGATCATTCTGTTGCGTTTATGAGTTGGTGAGTCTGTAATGACATCGCCACACTGGGCTGAGGTACGCTTTCTAGTTCCACCATTGTCCAAGTGGAGTGCCATTTCTTCTGATATGAAAGTGTTCAAATCAACATCATGAAGTCCATTTCTCCTTCGACTAGCATTGGAGCCACTGCTCACGTGAGTGGGTGAGCCTGGGGTACTTGAGCGAACGCTTATACTAGCCATTGCACCACTGAGACCTAGGGAGAAAAAAGAGGAAGGATTTAGGTCAAATAGTAAAGAAAAGTTAGTTTCCCATGTGTGGCAGAAGGGATGACACTTATCTGAGTTCTAGAGATAAATTAAAAGCACTTCCTACTATTTGTGCCACACTTCCTCATAGTCCAGACCACACCTTCCCAGCTTTTTATCCATTTAAGTATAACAATTACCAGAACTGCTTCTTATGACATTAAGGAAAGCTTATACACCAAGTTGTAAAAGCACACTATGACAAATGCTAGCTCCATAAACATGACATGCTGTTCAAAACGTGCACATACTCAGAGTAGACCACCTCAATGTAAAAGGCTAGACCAGTAGTTACACAGAAGGAAAATCCCCTATCAAGGATATCCAGGTTGACCTGATTTAGTCTTGTTTCAACCACCACCACTCTGCTCCCTTTCACTGCCTCAGTCACTAGTTCTAAAGAAAAATGCAGTGTGACAGATGTGACAAGCACACAAGAGCTAGCTTGTAATTTAAAGCTTTATTTCATGGCTAACACTATTAGCCAAGACCTTAAGTATTACTAGAATTCAGAAGAGCACTTAAGCCAGTCGAGACAACCCCCCAAATTTCCTATTGACAGGTTCATCCAAAACACTTGTCACAGGTACCCTGCAAATACTTCACTTTGCATTCAGATTATCAAAGTGTTTAATTAAAAAAGAAGTTTGTTTCATGTAGAAATAAGGTTATAAACAAGAAAATCATGAATTTCATACTACATAATCTTCTGTAACGTTGCTATTATAACTGTGCAAAAGCAGGACACTAAAACAAATTCAGTAAGGGCTAGTATATGAAAGTGTAACAACTCTTGTCAAACTGGAATCCAGGCTCTATTTGTAGGAACACAGGAGCTCAGAGGTGAGACACATCTTTGCTATCATAACTGCTTCAAACCTGAGTAGTATAAGGAAAGTACAAGAGCAACTGTTGGCCTTAGAAATAAGCTATCAAAGCTAGTGTCAAGCACAAGTCAGCACAACAAGATCTATATCTGTGTATCTTTCTAGCAATAAGAACAAGTGAATGTTAAGCTGTCCAGGAAGATTTGCCTCAGTAACTTGCAAACTCTTGAGCCCAAACATTCTCTCCAGTCTCAAATACTCTACCTCTGTCCAGCCACCATATATCCTGTCTGTAAAACCATTTAACACATATCTTCATCTACAGTCAAGAAGACAGCCAGAACTCACATGCTAACAAGTAAAGCTTAACAACCCTATTAACCACCAGCAGGCCAAATAATCCTCTTCAGAGGTTCTGTGAAGAAAGGACTACTAGAGCTATTAGATCAGTTGCTAGAATCACCAATTAGAAGGTACATTCTAAAACTATCTGCAGCCATGTCAGGTTACTTTACAAGTCAGGACAGAACAGGCCAACCTGTATCACTGTTGAAAGAGTATTTGAAGTCAAGATCTTGTAACAGCACAGGCTATGACTGGGCATTGTACAACCACTAGTAGAACCAGCCACACATCACTGATGCTTCCTTAGAGCTTTTGCTTACAGCTCTAAGTGTTCCAACAACTCAGAGGCATGGTTTTAAACTTGATAGGGACCCTGCAGATTTTAACAACATTAAAATCACCTCTCATTCACAACAGTAGAAAGTATTCTAACAGCAGAAGCTGTCTCAGTGAAAGGGTAATTCAGAAACAAGGTTTGTTCTAGTACTCCCAGGATTAAGGTCAAGCTTAAACTCAAAACCATTAATAAGAGAGTTTCCTATACATATAGTAAAGAAAGTAAAGCAGCCAATTGATGACACAGATGTATGAGCAAATACATAATTCTGAGACTATGGCTGGGATAGGCCACCAGCATGCAAAACTCACTTCACAATATAAAGATAACAGCAAACTCCACTTCAACAGGCACAACATACATTAGAAAAAAGTATTTATCCTGCACATTTAAATGGCTGAAAAACACAGCACACAGAAAGTAACAGTTTCAAATCCAAACTGACTGCAGAAATTTGCCCCATCTTATTATTCCAAGCTCTGGACACAAGTTTAGCATTGTACTTCCACCGAGAATCAACTATTTACACTACTTACCAGTCATTTCCTCTTACATAACCCATAAACAAATGGCTAATATACTGAGCTCTATCATGACATCTCTGCATTATGTCTATTGCCCAAGTAAGGAGAGAAGCAATATTCAAAACAAACCCCAAAATTGAAATGTGATGTGAGAATACATTTTTTGGCATCACTCAGTAACTATGTTGAAGTAAAGCCTTTTCAATAACAAGCATTTTTTAAATAGTAGATTGTCGTGGTTTAAACCCAGCCAGGCAGCTCATTCACTCACTCAACTCCCCTCTCTCACCCTCCCCTGCTTCCAGAGGGGTCAGGGGAGAATCAAAAGAATG
>JBAFWW010038862.1:21712-48821 GCA_036873685.1 Agapornis canus | reverse complement strand
AGGCCCTTGTCCAAAGCCCCTCTCCAGGTTTCTTGTAGCCCCTTTAGGCCCTGGAAGCTCCTCTAAGGTCTCCCCTTCAGGAGCCTTCTCTTGTTCAGGCAGAACAAACCCAGCTCTCTCAGCCTGGCTCCAGAGCAGAGATGCAGTTGGTGAAAGTGGTTTATTCCTGTCTCTCCTCTTCCCCCTTCCTCCTGTGATATTCACCTAATTCCATCTTTCCAGAAATTGAGATAACCTACATAGAGCTGCCAAGACACACAAGTGAATCATGAATACTTTCAGCATTGGTAGAGGGAGGTTAGTTGTTTTGTAAGCAGATATGGCCTGACTGGAATAGGAACTATAAATCAAGTTCCCATTATGTCCATTTAAAAATGTAAAAGTGTAAAAGAATTACTTCATGCTTTGTACTATTTTTATTCTCTTTTCTTTGTCACATTCAACACTGAAGGCTTGATGCTCTTTCAGTACGCTGTGCTGCCTTAGCAACAGAGATGGAGCAGGAAGATGAGGAAGCTTCTCTGTTTAATATTGCAGTGTCGGATTAATGCCCAGCAACCCAAGATGACTGTATTATGTAATATGCTGTATTAATGCCCAGCACCCAAGCTAGGTTTATTTAATCCATGAGTAAAATATAATTTCTGTGGCAAGGACCATGTAAAGCTTGAACATTATGAAAATAGAAACTTTTCAGCATGTGTGTCATGGTGTATTTATGCACATTAATCCTATGTGAACGTAAAATGTAATAGCTTGAAAACTGATCTGAGCACTAAAAAAGCCATGCCTATATCACTTCACATCCTAATTCACTGTCTTGTCTCAAGGTATGGATGACAAGAATGCAGTAAAACTCAATGAGCTCATTCAAGCTGGGTAAGTAAGAACTTCTTCCTGAAACTTTTAAAACTGGGTTGTTCATCAGCTTGACTGTTGAGTTGGTCATCCAGAGTCTAGGAGGCATTTCTTACTCTAGAGCTGCAGTTTGACCTTTTCCAGTCTGTTTGGTTTGTAGGATGTTTCTATTCTCTTTACCATGTGAATACTCTTCCCTAGGAGCATTCCCTTCAAGAAAGAATTATGGGATTGCAGGATTCACTCTTGGCAGTGTACCTTGGGAATCTGGAAGGGGTTAGAAGCTGCTGTACTATCATAACTTGTGTGAAATCTCTCTGAAAGGACACTATTTGAAGTGGTGTGACCATTAGTCAGGCATCACTCAGCAGGCATTGCTTTGTCCTAAGCATGTCTTGAAAAGCAATTTGAAAACAGTACTATTTTCTGTCTTCTACAGGCCCTTTTTTACTTCTAGCATTTGTGCTTTCATGCTGTTTCATTGTAGCAGACACATTGGTGAAGTTTATTGTCAACAGGAGAAGGAGTTTGCCCACTCAGCAGTTGCTGATGTTTTGCCTTTCTGTTGTTCAGAAACTGAGTTTCCAAATGAGTTCCATACAGTTTATTAACCTTTCCTCTCCTGGAAGATGCACTTTGTGCAGTGTGGTACTGTGGTGCAGAGCTTGGGTATGGTTATGAAATCACTTGTTTGGTTTTGTGTTAGCTTTGAATTAGAAGAGAAATTGCCATTTGGGTTGGGTTTTGTGCATTAAAGATAGTCTTAGCAGTAAGTCTTTCCATATAAAGAAATGATTCTTAAAGCAAATTACCTCTTTAAATTGGAGTTAGAACTTAAAATGGGCTCAGGGTGACCCTTTTTCCCCTGTGTCCTGAGCATCTCTGCAGTTCCTACATGAGCAGTCATTGTTCTCTGTGTTGTACTGGGGAGCCTTTCTAATACTGTGTCATCCAAGTAGATTAAACCATAATTAATGAGGCTGATGACTTTTAGCTAGCTGTAGCATCAGTCTAGCACTTGGCATGATTAAGGCCTTGCTTCGAATTAATTGTTAATGAGGACTGATAAGTTCTATGAAGTCTGTGTGTTCATTCTGAAGCCAGTCTTGTAACAAATAATTTTGAAAGCAGTTGTCTTTGCATATGAAAATATTAATGCTCATCTTCTAACCAAGAACCAAGAACCATTCTTGGGCAGTTTGCAACTCTTGTATAAGCTTTTTGTCTACCGGGTGGGAGACACATCTCTGCTTCCCTTTTTCTCATGCATCTTACCCCATTTGGTGGGTAAACCTTGTCAGTCCAAGAGGAGCAAACTCTGCAGGGAGGCAGTTTACATCTCTGTTACTACCTGGATGTTTGCACCTTCTGAATTAATCCCCTAGCACAAGGAGGGCAGCCTCCCATCTCATACAAGCAAAGACATCACATATATCCCACTAGGTTGAACCTTCCATTTTGCTCAGTGATGTTACAGTTCTGTGAGCCCCCTCTCTGTTAGCAGTTCTTTTTTCAATACCTAGCACATTTTTCAAGTGTGGTCCTCTCAGTCTTAGCTCTGGGTTCACTTCTGCTGCCCTTTTGGGGAGTTTTCCTGTTCTCACTATAGACAGGTGCTCTTTCTGCCTGATGTTGTCTTCCTTACAGCATAGGAAAAAAAGTAGAATCCTGCTGTAGGATTATCTCCCATAATTTCTTTCATTTTACTTGCAAGGACTTGTGTTCGATCCTCTTGATTCTATGCTGGTTCTTTTTGCTTGAAGTATTAGGTAGTAAATACAGCCATCAGTGACTTTGGTCTCAATGTCTGCCTTCTAAGCCTCTAAAAAGAAGACAGGGCTGAGTGAGTGAAGGAATCAAATAGTTCCACTGTGAAAACCCAAAAAATGTCCTCTTGCTTTTAAGGGTCTTCTATAGGGAATTATGTGGTATTGAAGCTAAAAGGCAGTGAAATCATACTGTGGAAGTTCCTTCGTTCAGATTCCACCACAAGCTCTTAGACCTAATTTTTGCAATTGATGTGCTGTTAGTGTTCCAGAGGAGAAAACTCTTCAGAAACTTCAGACTTCTTCTTCCCATAGTAAAGAGTTTGGAGTATAAGGAGAAGACTAAAGCAAACCCACTTGTCTTTTAGGAGGAGGCTGTCTGTAAGGGTACTGTTGAACTGAAGTAACGTAATTCTTCTGGTCTACTTTCTAAGTAGCAGGCCTGAGCAGGCAGCCCTGTGCTTCTTGAAAGTCTGGAAGAGGAGGGTCACAAGAGTAACATTTCTAGAATTAAAAGGAAGGTGATAGAAAAGATTGAATGCTCTTGTGAATCTGCACTGCAAACCCTTCCGTTTGCTTGGTTGTTTGTATAGCTGTGATCGTATTTGGCTCTGTGTCCCTGTCATATTTGTATTCACAAACGTTTGTTAACGGTGCTTGTAAGTACTTTTCTTTCAATATATTCAGGGCTACCACTGTTCGTTACAAAGGCAGAAACCTTCGTATCAAAGCTCCAATGTGCAGGGCTTTGAAGAAACTCTGTGATCCAGACGGTGAGTAAGAGATGCTGCGACATGAACATCAACAGATGAGCAGAGGAAAATGAGAGAGAGAGTAGGGCTCTTCTGATGGGTCCAGCACTGGCAGGGGGGATCCAAGCTAGTTCCCATTTGTGTTAGGAATGTGTCCCTCTTGTCCTACGTAGCCTGTTTGCTTGTATAATCCCAATAACTTCAGGACCCACCCAGCTCTTTAGTCTTGGAGTATGTCACTAGCTAAACTGAATAGAAAGTATTTACACCCGATGAGCTTGCTACTGGTCTGCCAGTTGTGCTTTTGTTGCATGTGAAGTTCAGTCCCCTGTGCCAGTGAATAGGCAGTGGTGTGGATTTTAGCATTGAGCATTTTTGACTTTTTTGTTTTACCTTCTCCAGTTCAACTGGAGAGATGTGATTTTTTTTAACTATCTTTTCCTTCCTTCCCCCCAGTAGGCAGAATCAGTGCAGTTTTAAAGTCTGAAATAGTGTACTTGTTCAGAGTTCCCAGTCACCTGACTTTCACACTGCTTGCTCAACTGGAAGCTCCTGTACCAGTGTATTGCAGTGGTACTGGAGTCCCCTGCAGTGTGCAGGGGAAAAAAAAATCATACTGGAATAGGAGGCAGTCTAAGGAAGCAGGCTCCACTGGTGGATCCAAGCTGCCTTGGTTGCATGGAGGTGATGGAATGTCTGTGATGATTTGTTTAACATGTAACTGAGTGCAGTGTTCTGAGTGTGTTGTCCTGGCTTATTCCCATGCTCTTTGTGCTTCATCTCCCTCAGGTGTTAGTGATGAAGAGGACCAGAAGCCAGTACGTCTGCCTCTCAAGGTCCCCGTGGAGTTGCAGCCGCGAAATAACCATGCATGGGCACGAGTACAGAGTCTTGCCCAGAATCCACGGCTTAGGTAATAAGGAACTGATGGTAGTGCTCAGAACAGGGAAACATATGGGCAGCATTCTAGCTTCTCCCTTTCTCTTCAGGGTTCTCTTTGCTAAGAGGGCAGTTCAACTTTGAGAATGCAGTTTGCCTAAATGTAGTTGTCCTGAAGGCTTTACGCAACCAGAATACGCAATTGTTATGAACAGACTTGCAAGTGATATTGCCATTGTTCTGATATCTTCAGAGTAATTAGAGTTGGAGATGAATTTACTTTATGAATTTACTTATAAGTGTGCTACTTACACTCAATTGTCAGAGCAGAGTGCAAGTGAACCTGAGAAAAGCAGCACTAATTCTGCTAAAATTTGTATTGAATATTCCATGAGATAAAGACAGAGGGAAGTAAAAGGGTAGAGGTGCCTACACTAAGACTGGGTGGTTCAGTTGAGACTAGCAGAAAGCATTGTAACATAACATAGCAATTTGCAGCATAATCTCTACCCTGCAAAACGTAGTTGGTGCTGTTGTTTGTCACTGATGACTGCTCATCTGGTACTTACATCTTGTCCAAAACTCAGAGCAGGAAACATGAGGCCTCTGGGATGTTGATTGAGGACTTCGGAATAAATAGCAGAGATGGCACAGAGAGGAGAATGAAAGTTGTTAGCATGAGGTTTATTTTGTAAATTGCTTTGAGAGCAAACATTAAACGTTTGGGGCGTTTTGATGTCCCTTTTCCTCTTTTTTTTCTGTACTCCACGGGGTAGCTTTGTGCCTTGCTTGCACCTCTACAGTTCAACTAAATCTCCCCATCTTTTCCTGTCTTCTTCCGTCTGGAGAAACCACTATCCTGAATCACGGCAATCAGATTTATCTGATAGGCTTTTAGATCTTTCTCAGTTGCGAGTTACCCAGATTTTAAAGTTGTGGGATAAAACGTGGGGTTTTGTTGTTTTCTTTTCTTTCTTGGATTTTTCCTGTGCAGTTTGGAAGCGGTGAGTGTCTTCCCTGGGCTCCTATGCCAGAATGTCCATTTCCTCCCTGAATCCCCATTCTAGCATCAAGGCTCTTGTTTGAACTCTGGCTGACATTTCTTCTGTTCCCTTGCTTTGTCAATCTTGCATGCAGGATGATTGTGGAGTTACATCGGAAGGTGTCCAGCCTTATTGAGTTCCTGAAGCAGAAGTGGGCTCTCCATGAAGTGCGTATTGTATCCTTTCTCTGTTTTCCAATCTGCGAGGCTGGAAGGAGTACCAGTGTAGCACTTTGAACTGAGAACGCTGTCAGATGTGTCAATGGAGGTTGCTGCACAGGAGGGGAGTCTGCTTTGCTGTGCAGTGACACTAGGGTTTTCTGCTTGGTCCTGTTTGGACTCCACAGTGGCATGAGTTTTTTGGTGGGGTTTTTTTAATGACAGTGGTGTGTGAAGTAATTTTGTCTGGAACAGAGATTTAGTTTGTGCCTGTATCAAGTCTTCATTGTAGTCTTTATCACCATAAAAGGACTTAATTTTTGATCAGAGAGTCTTGATAGCCATGCTGAATAGAGAACATGTCACTGAGCAGCTGCTGGGTTTTTTCCCCCTTTTTTGACTTGCAAAATAGGTGCCCAGGTGCTTGTTTGGAGGGGCCAGGTGATTGTTCTATTCTTTGACACATCTCTTTTAGCGTAAAACACTAGAAGAACGGCAGCTTCAAGACTCTGGAGACTCAGAAACAAGGGGCAGCTTCTCAGAAGAGAAAGTGATGCTCCATCTCTTTCCAGGAGAGAATTGTACACTCACTCCGCTGCCTGGGGTAGCCAGAGTGGTCCACTCCAAGGCTTTCTGCACAGTGCATTGGCAGGAAACTGGCAAATGCAAACAAAACACAAAAGACTCTCACTTACTCCCCCCTGCACAAATCCTAGGCATACAAAGTGGTCAGGGAACAGCGAGGGGACAGCTAAAATACCCACGGGGAACAGAAGGTAAGGGTGTTGGAAGGGCAGAGAGCTCTATAGAGTCAAGCAGAACCTCTCAACCCATAGCTGAACTTTCTGCAAGCACTGAAGATGGTGCCCCAGAGCCTGGCCTGGTGGAAGAAACAACCTCAAATCTTGGCATCACTAATTCCCTCCAAAAAGTGCCTTCTGGACTTCAAGATCCAGGAGGAAACCACAAAAAGCAGAGCTCCGAGGCCTTCTGTGTGGAGGGTATGGAGGCCCTGGCGAGTGACCAAGCAACTGTGCTACCATTGTGCAGCACAGCTTGTGCTTGCAGTAAGATTCCTGATGTGGAGGAGCTCTCTCTGCTTGATCCGTTCCCACGATACATGAAGTCCTGTCAGGACCTGATTGTCCCAGAGAAGTGTTCTTGCACAGACAAACTGCATGGGAAAGACTCTACTGCAGCAGCTGGTGATACTTCTACTGGGGCTTTTCCAGGCGGGAGGAGCACAGAGATACCTGACTGCTGTTCACAGTTACCGAGAGGCGGTGTGGCTTCACCCAGTAGTGGCCCATCCAGATATGAAACTCAAGCTAGTCATGGCCAGGGCCAACAGCTTGATGCTTGTACCAAGGATATAACAGATACAGTCATGGAGGACTCTCAAGAGAAGCCGGGATTCTCATTTCCACCTCCACCTCAGGGACAATCTAGTACAAAGTCTCTCAAGGATGATCCAAGCCGGCTCTCTCAACAGGTTAGAGAAGAAGGATGGAGTCTAAGAACTTCTGAGAGCCTTACACTGGCTGAAGTCTACCTCATGATGGGCAAACCGAACAAATTGCAGCTGGAATATGACTGGTTGGCTGTCTTGGAGCCAGAAACCCAGGATGCCAGGGAGCCAACATCTGAATCAGGTGCAGCTCCTGCATGTCCCACCTTTCACAAGCAGAGACTCCTGAACTGCCTTTTAAAACTCATCTCTACTGAAGTCAATCCCAAACCAGTAAGTAACACTCATTCATGCACCAGTTGCTAAACTCTCAGTTTACCTGGGGAGCAGTTGCCCAGTTGTGTTTTCATGGTAAGTCATTGATCAGTCTTGTCAAGATCTGTCAAGATTCCTGGGTTTTCTAAAAAACAAACTAACACAAAGAAACCCAAACCAGAACAAACAAAAAACCCAACCAGACCACAGCCCACTTCCTACAAAGTGGACTTTTGCTCAATATGCTGCATTTGCTTTTTAGATGACCTTTTAGTTTCTGGTTTCCTCTGAGTCTCATTTAGTGTGACTCCTGAAAAGATTAGTCATGAGGTAGGTTCTCTCAGGTTCATAGAGCCACAGAATAGCCCAGGATGGAAGGAACCTTTGAAGATGATCTGGTCCAAGCTTTTGTGGGAAATGGATCCTAGATGACAAAGAGGATTAATACCCCACATGAAAACTGCAGCTCTTGATTTTCACTGTTTCTGTAGTTCAAGTTACACTGAGTTGCTAGCATAGCAACGATAACTTAGAGCATCATAGCGCTACTGAAAAAGCCAGAGGCCCTCTCAGCTACGTACCGTATTGTGCATTCCAGTAAGAAGAAGGTAGTGTAACCTTTGATTTGTCAAACACCATGTCATACTCACTGCATGACAGCAGAGAAGGGTTGATTGTCCACATCCCTGCTATTTCCTCAAGATAATACCTAGGAAAGCCAAAATGGCCAAGTGTGCTGAGGTTCAGCCTTTAAATGAACGTTACAACAAACTGTAGCAAATGGTGCTGCAATCAGGTGTGGGTGGTGGTTTTGTACCAGTGATTGCACACAGATTCCTTACAAGGGGAACATCTTCTAGAGAAGCACTTGAATGATACAATGAAATAACTGGATAGCCTGGAAAATGCGTGAAGCACCTTGCCATAGGTCTCTTGTTAGTGCTGTATTACAGTGTGAATAGGAGAAGGAATGGGAAAAAACCTCAAAGCCATTGGTCTCTGCTTGACTAGAATGAAGAACAAAATGTCTTTGACCAGGTCTCCTGCCCAGAGGAACCCTCTGGATGGTTATGGTTATGAAAAGCATTTTTGCGCTGGGCTAAACCCAGCACCTTTTCCATTACTGAGAAATCTGTATCTTTACTGTCTTTTTTGGATTTTATCCACATTTCGAGCACTGTGTGAAGCTTGTTGACTATTAACCCCTTGTAACATAAATTAATGGTACTAAACCAGTCTTGTTTTACACTGCTAAATGCACAGGAAGGGGATTTCAGCTGCCCACCGCACACACCTGGAGGTACTGGTTAGAGTGCTTGAAGATACCGTAGTCTGTCAGATTATGGTTTGGGTTTGTTAGCTTTCTAAGCAGAACGAGTTTAACAGTGTATTTGTTGCAGCAGCACGTGGTATTCATGTCGTGTGTGTGCTTTCAGATGCCTGAGATGAGTTCCATTGCCACGTCACCTATAAAGCCTGCTCAGGAGGAGCAGTCACTGACTCCTCCAGGGAAGGTGATTGCCATCAGCACCAGGAGTCCGGGTTGTGCACGAAGTCAGTCTGCCCTTCGCAACAACAAGACTTTTTCTCCTGGTGCTGCTTCCAGCTCCTCAGGTGAGTGTTCATGAACATGCATTTCAAGAGGTCACACCTCAGCCCTCATGTAATACAACACGAGGGGAGTGAGGTACTTCCACTTGTGAATGTAACTGTTTAAGAACGTTGGTATGTGTTGATGTGCTTTAGAGTTATTGTAAATTCATTACTACTTTGAGTCTTGGAGAACAATGCATGTCAATACTGCAGTTTAGAGTCCAGAAGAACTCTGAGGTGTTTGTTTCAGACGCTGGCAAAAGACACTGGCACATGCTGGATTTTAGCCCCAAACACAGCTCAGCCCCTCAGAACCGCTCACTCCCCGTAGCTGAACGGTGGAGAGAATCAGCAGAGTAAAAGTGAGAAAACTCATGGGGTCGATAGAGGCAATTTAATCAGTAAAGCAAAATCCACATGCACAAGCAAAGCAAAACAAGGAATTCCTTCATCACATCCTATTGCAGGCGAGCGATCAGCCACCAGCAAGAGAGCATGTCTCCATCATGTGTAACGGTGACTTCTGAAGACAAATGCCATCATTTCCAATATCCCCCTCCTTCTAAAGCTGTCTCACCCTGCTTTATAGGCTGAGCATGACACCATATGGTCTGAAATATTCTTTGGGTCAGCTGAAGTTGGCTCTCCTGGCTATGTCCCCTCCCAAGTCCTTATGGAACCTCAGCCACTGATGGGGTTAGGAGCAGAACAGCCCTTGGTGCTGTATAAGCACTGCTTAGCAGTAACTAAAACGTCCCTGTGTGATCAAAGCCATTTCCAAATGCAGCCCATACTAGCTCCTATGAAGAAAGTTAACAGTATCCCAGCCAGAACCAGCAGAAGCTGACAGATACAGGGTATGGGATCTGAAAGAGTGAAGGTTTACAGAGCAAGAGTCTGTGAAGTTTGTTGATAAAATAATTGATGGAACTTTTCTGTGCTCCTCTGCCATTGTACAATACAGAATGATTATGAACTACCGTTTAATAGGAGCTACATATGCTAGAACTTGCAAGGCCCAGCCCTGCAGACAGAGAATTCTGGTTCTATTCAGTCCAGTTGCACTGGCCAGCCAATGTTCTATGACTTCAGAAAAGCCCGTGAAGGTGCCAGGTTTACTGGGAGCAACTGGGATTCTTGGCCTGTCCTTTTCACACCCTGCTGCAAGAAGCAGTGGACTATGAGCAGTTTAACTGATGCTGCAAATCACCTTGGGCACTCCGTGGCTGTGATTTTAAAATGGAGTTACAGTAATTTAATCTTTGTCTGAAACTGCACTGTGCTTACCTGCAGACAAAGATGTACTTGCTTAAATAGCTGGTAGAAAGCCAGTAATCTAATAGCTCAAACAGATTGTTGTATTTCAGTGAGATACACAGGCTTGAAGGACACATCTTTTCAAATCAGACTTCCTTAGCTTGTGATATTCTTTTTTATGAGATAGTTCTTAATGCTTCCATAATGTCCTAAAAGTCCTTTCTAGAATAGCAAGAAGATCACGGTACTTTATATCTGATACCCTAGGAACAGGCACCTGTTCTGTTAGACAGACCTTCGCTGATTCAAAAAGAAGTCTGTTTGTCTATGTTCGTTGTCAGTTCCCTTCGCTGAGTCCCAGTTGGGTTGTGAGGTCTTGTGGTTTGGTATGCTGTAATGAAAAATGGAGTCAGGAAATATAAAACACAGCCTGTGTATCCCTGCTTTTGTATGGTACTGAAGAGACAAGTTGTGTGACAAGAGACTTGTGTGCAGTACAACATTCTACCTGGTTCAGCTCCTCAGCGGCTCTGCTTGGGGTGAGGCCCCAGGTAACTGCATTCCAGCGTGGCCAAAGGATACCAAAGCAGGTTGCTTTGGTAGACAAACTTAATCTCATTTACCATCCCTGATAAAGGTGTTCTGGATCTAAACTAGGATTGTTTGTGGTCTGGATTGCAACCTTTTGTATACAATAATGATGGTGCTTCTTTGCATCCTCAGATACAGCACTATTAAATTATTGCAGTAATGTGGCTGTCAGAAAGGAAGCTGCCCGCTTACTTTTGGTCATGATCCTTCTAGGTGCATTCCCTCATAGAATTTGGTCACAAGTCCATCTAAGTGCTATATACTTCTATATGTACATCAGGGGTAAAAGGAAGACAAGGGAAAATGTGGGCCCCCTGGAAGGAAAAGGGAGACCTGGTCACCTGGGACACGGAGAAGGCCGAGGTACTCAATGACTTTTTTACCTCTGTCTTCACTGGCAAGAGCTCCAGCCACACCACCCAAGTCATAGAAGGCAAAGTCAGGGACTGGAGAATGAAGAGCCACCTGCTGTAGGAGAAGATCAGGTTTGAGATCATATAAGGAACCTGAAGGTGTACAGATCCTTGGGACCTGATGAGATGGAGCTGCGGGTCCTGATGGAGCTGGCAGATGAAGTTGCCAAGCCATTATGCATCACATTGGAGAAGTTGTGGTAGTCTAAAGTTTCTCTAACTGGAAGAGGGGAAAAATAACCCCCATATTTAAAAAGGGAAAAAAAGGGAGGACCCAAGGTACTACAGGCTTCACCTCAGTGCTAGCAAGATCATGGAGTGGATCCTCCCGGAAACTGTGCTGAGGCACATGGGAAATAAGAAAGTGCTTGGTGACAGGCAGCATGGCTTCAGTTAGTGCAAAGAGTGCCTGAGAAATCTGGTTGCCTTTTGGGCCACAGCATTTGTGGTTAAGGGAAGAGTGACTAACGTCGTCTACCTGGACATGTGCAAGGTGCACTGTCCTGCACAACATCCTTGTCTGTCAACTGGAGAGGCATGAATATGATGGATGGGGGTGGGTCCTCAGTGGATGAGGAATTGGCTGGATGGCTGCATGCAGAGAGTTGGGATCAACAGCTCAGTATCTGTGTGGACATCAATGATGAAGGATTGGTGTTGGGACTGATCCTGTTCAGCATCTTTCTCAATGACATGGACAGTAGGATTGAGCACCCTCAGCAAGTTTGCTGATGACACCAGTCTCTGTAGTTCAGTCAGTATGTTGGAGGGAGGAGATGGGATCCAGAGGGACCTGGACGGGATGCAGAAGTGAGGCTGTGTGAACTTCATGAAGTTGAACAAGGCCTTTTTATCTTCTTTTGTTGTGTCTCCGGGTAGCAGTGTGCCTTTTGTGGAGCTGTCAGTGTTTGCCAGTGCCTTTAGTACTTCTAGAGTGGATGCAGGCTATCTTCCAAGCTTAATTTTCTACTGAGAAGGTGAAATCATAGAATGATTAGGTTGGAAGGGACCTTAAAGCTCACCCAGTTCCAACCCCTTGCCACAGGCAGGGGCACCTTCCACTAGCACAGGTTGCTCAAAGGTTTTTTTCCAACCTGGATTTTCACCCTAGCTGGATCCCAGCAGAGTGGGCACAGCACTGAGGAGCCCACAGTAAAGAGAAATGTGGATGGGGAAGTTTTACTTGGAGTAGGTGCTGTTATTTCACTGTGCCTTCCGTATTCCTAGGACAATCCATCTTTTCAAAGGTACTGTGGTAAACTGATCCCTGCTGTATCATTTCTCTGCCACCAGAATACTTTTATTGCGGTTGCACTTTGGATTGCCTTGGGGAAGAGGTGAGAGGTGGGGACTGTAAATGAAGAAAGTTGTTGAATGAGCTTGTCTATGTTGTCTTCCCTTACCAAAAGGGTAGTGGGTATATAATGTGTTCAGGGGAATGGGCCTTCAGGTATTTTTCTACAAGCTGAGCAGATAAACTGGTTAACAGAGTCTGTGTGGGGCTTGAATTGTAGTTTCTTTAGGAGTGTAACATCACAATTAGTTCCTTTCTTCTGAAGATTTCAAAGCAAGTGAATGTTTGCAGTAGCCTTGTAAAGCAGTTAAATACTGTGAATTTGCAGGTGGGAAAAATGAAGTATTGAGAATTCCATGATTTGGGACTCTGCAGATGGTGAGAGATCCAGAATCCATCAGTCTCTGCTCTCTCTGAGCCTTCAGTTCCTAAATGGTTACTTTGGGTTTGGTTTTGCTTCATTTAAATTGCTGTTCAACACTTGCAGGTTTGAGAAACCTCCCTAGACCTCTCTTGGTGGCTGGTCCTTCAAGTTCTGGGAGCACTGATGCGGACGGTGGGCTCTTTGCAGTTCCTACGACTCTGCCTCCCAACAGCCGCCATGGGAAGCTGTTCCTGCCCAGCAAAGAAGCAGAACTGACCTTCCGGCAGCACTTGGACACAATCAGTGTGAGTGAGGTGACCGCATGAACAAAGTAGTATGTTGTGCCTGAGCCTGCTGCCAGTAGGTGTAACAGGATGGTGTTGGTTCATCAGGAGGTATGGGTTTCTTACGAAGCAGGGCTGCTAGTTACGCTCTAGCATAACACTGTATTAGCTGAGATTAGCCAGGATTTGACTATCTAACTGTTCCTTGCAGTGACATCACCTGTTGAGACTCCAGTCTGAATGCCATCACATGGCTGGTTCACTCTCTAATTAAGCTGCTCCAGCAAATAGATGTGCCAGCTTTAGCAAAACTGCTTCTCGTGCAGCTGGTTTTAATACAGCCTCATAGCTGCATTTAATTGCAATTCTTATTTTAGTTTTACATATACAATCTCAGTAACAGTTTCATAGCAAGCCACAGTAGTTAAATGGTGAAATGACTTTCTAGGGAGAAAACTTTATCTCTGTAAGAAATAAATCATAACATTCCTTGTGGAAAGCTTTCCTTCCCTAGCAGAAGGAATATTCTGTCTAAACCAAAGTGGAGTATTGTAATAAATAGTCATGACATTATTGAAAACCAGAGTTTGGGGTCTGTGTGCTTAAAAGATTTTCTAATGCATCTCCTGTTCTTGTCCAGATGCAGTCAGACTTCTTCTTGCCAAAGCCAAGGAAGTTACGGAACAGACACTTGCGGAAGCCATTAGTAGTACAGGTGAGAGCAGTCTGCAAAGTGTGAAATACCTGGTTTGCTTTCTGAAGAGGTATCATTAAGGCTATAAAGATTTGCATCTAAGTGAAATAAGAAACCTGACCTTCCCTCATACATGCCCTGGAAAAGTGAAGCTGAACATATGAAGCAGTTCAGTTAACAGTACATGCCTGTATTGTTAACCAGGTGTGTTATGTTCCCTATGTGAGGAATGTCAACAACAGTAGTAGTCCAGTGCATGAGGCAGTTTGTTAGATCCCCTCCTGTGAAGGCAGGTTCTGCTGTTTGGGCCTTGTCCTGGTGCACAAGCAGCGTGTTCATCTCAAGCTGCCAGTTGGGGCTATCACAACAAGATCTTCCTTGAGATAGCTTTTCTTGCTTACTGGTGGCTGTTCAACTGGGGTGGATATAAACCCTCTGTAGTGAAATAAAGCACAACACTATTTGAAAGAACAATGATCTCTGCAACAAAAATGGGACTTGCAAGGAGATATGTGGAAGAAATAGCCTGATGTCATGGAACTTTGTTAGGCAGGTGTTCATCTCCTTTAAGACTGCTCTGATAACCCAGGGAAAAGGCACGGGCTGTAGAGAAAGCACAGGCAGGTGGAGAGCATACAAGAAATCTGAAACCAAAATAATGGAAACCTTTTTGAGGAAAACAAAGTTACCAAGTGTCTGTATGCCCTTTTGGCTCTTCTGCTCTGTGTGAGAGTAGCAGGCCTACAAAGGACATATATACTGGGGTTTGGTTCTAAAACATTCTGGGCGATGCAATTCCATTTGCTTTAGGAGTCCCAAGGACACACAGCTGCCTTGTTAATTCACGCTTGTGTAATTGTCATGGAAGATCAATTTGCACACAGGCTGGATCCCATCCTTAAGAGCACTGCTGTTGTTCTGCGAGGGGTTTGAAAATTACTGCAAGTATAAGCAGAAAGGAACATGGTTCTGTTGAGCATTTCTCTGAGAATTGTCCATGTGGAATATTTCTCTTACAGTAGTTTACAGGAAAATGCATGATTCCTGTCTGTAACTTCTTTCTCAAGAGTACACGGACCTTATTGTTGTGTCTGTTATGTGATAGTCATGCCGTGTAAATACTCTGCTTATTCTGGAAGGAATCATGAGCTTCTGTCCTTTAGAAGATGAACTTCACCCTCTGCTCTGGGTTTAAATGCATTCTGCTGTATCGTTTCTCTCATGCAGAGAACGCTGCTGCCCAGGCCATCTGGAAATCCGTCCCAGCATGTCTGCTCCTTTTCAATCTTATCCAACTCATCCATTACAGGTGAGTCTCTGCCTGTCTTCTCTCAGATGTTATGCCCTCAAGAGCCGGCCTGTAAGTCTTCCTTAAAACTGCATAAAGCAATAACTTCTGAAAAGAGAACAATATCCTTTCAAAACCACAGTCATTGCCAGTTGTTTGAGTCGCTTCCTGCAGGATGATGGGATTGTTCGCTTGGATGATTGTAAAGCAAGTCATGATTGTGATGGAATTTTTTTCCTTCCTTTTGCCAGTGTTGAAAGTAGGGAATGGTAAGGAGTTTTTCACAAAGAAACAAAATTCTGGAATAAATTCATTAGATAAGTTGGGTTTTTTTTCTCTGTAGGGTGTGATGATTTGTCTAGATTTTATAATGGCCTTTTTCTAATACCTGGGGATACCATTTAAGTTTCAGACTGTCTAACTAACATGCTACCCATTTGTCCTTTCCTGCTTATACAGTCTTGAGTACAATGGTAGTATGGCATCTCAGCTTGAATCTCGAAGTCAAGATGAGACTTTAAAGGTTGTCTTCATTGTACATAAGGAGTGTAGCTGGTTAGCTTGCATTACTATTTCAAGTCTGTTTCCTTATCTCCTTCCCGGAACTTGCTACTGCTTGGGATTTATTTGCTCTCATTGAACTGTGTTGTACTCTGCTTTAAAGATGTTGGATTTCATTTGCTTGAGAGGTATTTAATTCTTCACCCTAGGGAGAGGTTCATTTCGGCCAATCCAGTCCTCATTGACGAAAGCTGCTGTTTCCCGTCCAATCGTGCCCAAAGTTCTTCCAACACAGGCTACCAACCATCTATCCAGTAAGTCATTTCTGGACCAGACAAGAGTCAGTGGTCTGTTGAGAGCTGTGTGGTGTTTTCTGTAGCCTAGGTAAAATCAGTGCCTGTGGGAGTTACAAGAAGAGGGCTGTGTCAGTGAGATCTTGCCTCCTGTGGCTTTGTGTGACTGCAGGAAAGGAGCGGTTGGTGCTGAGGCAATCTGCACTCTGTTCCCCCGCTATGTCTGATGTGCAGGCAAAGCAGGCACTCAGAGTTTTGTGACCAGAATTGAGCTCTTTTGTGATGTTTTGTAGTAAGAAAAGGGGTTGTGACACATTTGAAAGAAACTCACAAACTGCTCATCTGCTAATACAGGATTATGAATTCTAGAAGGAAAAACACCTCTTTGTGTACCCCAAGCAGATATTGTCTGTCAGGAAAAGAGTGGGTCCCCCATTAGGATACTTAGTGAGGTGAAAGCAGTGTTTTACTTAGAGGATTCCCTGTGATGGGAAAACATTCAGGGCCTTTAAGTGGCTTTTTAAAAGATCTGAGTGAGGTTGATCCTGCAACAAGGTGAACTTTTTACACTGAGTCTAAACAGTTGCTAGAGGCAAGATACCAAAATAAGGCTGTGTTGGTTTTAGAGCCCCGCTCGTAAACCATAGGAAACGTCTAGAAATTGCATAACCAAATACTTTGCAGACAAAGAAAAAGAAAATGGCAGGAAAGGGCAGGGGTTGACAACTGGGATGTTTCTCTGAACTGGTCTGATGTACCTGGCAATGGTGGTGATGGAATAAGGCACAAGATTTAACTTTAGCTGAAAGAAATGCTACACTTTGAAGAGTTACAGCTGGTCCTGCTGGGCAGATAGTGACCCTTGTAGCTTTTTGCATATGTTACGGGTTTTGACTCTGAGTCACAACAAAGTCATTGCCTGAAGAAAAGCCTTGTAATGGGATTTTTGTCTTTCTTGTTTCACAAAAGGTGCTATCGACTTGGCAGCTAAAAGTGCTGGTATTATTCCTGGGAGCCCTGTGCCTGTCCTGGATGCAGATGGTTTGTCAAGTGTGTCTCCACTGTCATCAGATGGAATGACCACAGTGGTAACAGGGCAGGAGTCAGCAGCACAGCAGAACAGAGGCTCCATCACCACCGTGGAGGTCAGTCTCAAGTGTGCTTTGTGCAGTAGTTCAGTGTCTTCCATTGTGTAAAACAAGCAAAGCACCGTATTACTAGTGACTGTTCAGTGAGCTTTCTCCTGGAGCTTGCTGTTAGACACTTGGAGCATAGCAAAGCCAACCCATGTTGTATAGTGTGTATTTTGGGGTTGAGGGATCAAACTGAACACTGAACAGATTTCTATCCGACCCAGTGGCTGTGAGACTGTTGAAATTGCCCATCCAGATATGTGGGCTTGAAAAGAAAGAGTAGCATTTCAGTAGACAGTAATTCAGGAAGGAATTCTGGGGAAACCCTGGACTTCCAGGTGTGTGCTAGTAATGGAAACTCTGATTTCTCCTTGCCCATTCCTTTCACTGAGACCCAGATATATGTTGGTCCATTGCCATTTTCTCAGGGAGCTGCTGGGTAGTTTTGCTAAGGCACAGCATGTTAAAAGAGCACGCAGAAACAGTCTCTCATGTCCCCAGCTGGATTTGCAGCATTTGATGTAAATGTTTGTCACTCACATGTTTGCTGTTGTGCTTCCAGGGCTCAGGCCCAGGGTGTCGGGTTCCGTTCATCAGCCTGCCTGCACGGCAGGAGCAGGAGGCAGTTCCTGATGGCTTCCAGGTAGAGTATGTGTTGGAAGAACAGTTGTATGAAACAGGTAATGTTCTGAAGACACCACTCATATGGGTAGCTAAAACCCCTGCTTCGGAGGTAATGGTATATACCAGTGGAACTGTTTTGTGGGGATTGAAGTCTTCAGTAGCTGAAGAAATTTGAAGAAAGACATTTTGAAAGCTGCTTGAATTCATGTGGCTGCTGTTCTCTAAAATAGCAAAGCAAAGCTGACAGTCCTTGGCCTTTTGAAGGGCAAGCAGGTTTTATGTATGTCCTTATACAGTGGTGTAATTGCTCTGCTGTATTGTACATAGGTATTTTCTACATCACAAAGAAAATTTTCTGCAGGCAGAAATCCTTCTGCTTGTATGTTATTGAAGGAGGAACATTAAAATTGTGATTGTAAGCGTGATCCTCATCAGAATTTCACTTTTTTTCATGCTGGATCCATAAGGCATAGATACTTAAGAAGTAACTGAGGCAGCACCTAAGTTGCAGGTGTTGTCATCCTATTGCCAGTTCCTTCTCTATTGGGATCCAGGACCTTGTATTAGATACTTAAAGCCTCAGAATATGAGCTTCTCTTTTTTTTTCAGTGGAAGCACTCTCCAGCCTTCTTGTGACAAGTACATGTGAAAAAGGCCCAAGTAATTTGATTCGAGAGTATAAACCAGAGGAAGATTTTAATTACATTTTGATATAGTACATGTGCTAGGACATGAACCAACATTTATTTGTTGGTAATGGGGCCTTGGGTTCTGGTTCTTGCTCTCAGGATGGCTTTGTATATACTGCATCGGAAGAGAATCAAGCAGTTCTGTAGTGAGGTACTTACGAGACTTGTTAGAAGATACCAGTTGAGTTGAGCTTTGGGAAGGCTGTAAAGAGAAGAGAGCTGGCTCTTCAGAATAGTTATGTACTCGTCAAGCAGTTACAGATCTTTTGCCTATACAAAGGCAAACTAATACTTAATCCTTCAGAACTATCTTGTAGGTTCATCAAAACCATGTTCCTATTATTACACTTGCTTCTGTTACGTAGGCTGTATTAAACATTCTTTGGAACAATGCAGACCCTTGTTTTTTCCAGTTATTTGGCAGAATATGGGATGGAGCATATTCGTTTATGCTTACAGATATTTTTCATTAAAATAATTCAGATTTATTATACAAATAATATATTCCTAAAATTTGAGGATTGTCTGCTGGATTATTAGTCCTCTCCTTCCACCCTCCTAAAAGTGATTATAATTTGATGTTTAGGAGCTAAGCTGTTGCTTTTCAGGTGGATTTCCAAGTCCTTCATAGATTCATGAACAGTTAACTCTGTTGCTTATAACAGGGCACATCAGTCCTTTCTCTGTCAGAACTGTCCAAGACTTCCCTCCAGAATGGTCTTTCCACCCCTCCGCTTCCCTCATCAGAGGCTTCCAGTACCCGGCTCTCTCCTCCCAATGTTTCTGCTCTGTTGGATATTTCTCTGCCTGGACCACCTGAAGATGTGCTTTCTCAAGGAGAACCTGCCACTCAAATCAGTGACTCTATCATTGAAATAGCTATCAGCTCTGGTCAATACAGTAAGTCTGAGCTCAGCTAAAGTCTTCCTATTAACTAATTCCCATGTCAGCATAAACTTTTCCAAGAAGCAGTTGGGGTTGTTTGGTTTTTGGTTTGGTTTGGGTTTTTTTAATATAAAATCAGGTGCCTAGCTTTTGGTCTGTAGCATACATATGTGGTTTTCTTCTCGTTGTGGAGGTTTTGGGTTGGTTGTTGGTTTTTTTCATTTCTGAACAGAAATTGATGCAGTGTCCTGTATTTTCACCACATTGACTGAATCAGTGATTCCTGATACTGGCTTACAGGTGAAGGTGTTTCTCTCTCTCCTGCAAAGCTGAATGGCAGTGACAGCTCCAAAAGTCTTCCGTCCCCATCAAGTAGTCCTCAGCAGAACTGGATTGCGTCCCCCAGCCATGATCCCCAGTGGTACCCCAATGACTCCACAGATTCTTCTCTCAGCAGCTTGTTTTGTAAGTGTCAGTGTGCAGAGACCTGCAACAAAGCAGCTCTTTCCTTTACAAGAAAAGTCATTGCTCATTGGAAGTAAACCCTGTAGGATGTTAGTAGAGCTCCTCCCTTTTTGCTTTCATTTCAGTAGCGTTGCCTTGAATACGTTTTCTTCCTCTTTACAAGTCTGTTCCTGAAAGATCCTGTTGCTAGATTGGGGCCCATACCTTGAGACAAACAACTCAACAGTTATTTGTAGTCTTTTTAGAGCCTGACTCATCAGTTAGGTTGAGACATTTTGGTTGTTCTGGCAGAATGAAAAGATGCCATTGGCCTTGCTGTTGGAAAACTGGGCTTTGTTCTGTGCTGGGTGAGCATAATCTCAAAGACATGATCACTGGGGGGGTTGGAGTTTGGTTGGTGTGGTTTTTTAATTAGTATTTAATGTGTCTCTGTACTCTTAGCAGCACACTGGTGGTGTTCATGCTGGTAACAAGCTTTTTAAGAGATAAAAGAAATAGAGCTCTCTCCTCCCATTTTCTACTTCCTTGTTCTCCTGTTTATCCTGCAAATTGCAGACATTGGGTGCAGTGACTTACTGACGTGCCTGTTCCTTATAGCAAGCTTCATCTCCCCTGAGAAGGGACGGAAAATGTTGCCAACCCCTGTTGGGACCACCAGTGGCACCTCCTTACTGGGACCCAGCCTTCTGGATGGAAACTCACGGGACTCTTTTGTGTCACGCTCTCTAGCAGACGTAGCAGAGGTATGTCATCTAATTACAGGCAGCTGTCTGCTTCCTTTTCTAGTGCAGTGTTATTGTATGTCATTCGTCATTCCTTCCTGGCAAGGCAAAGATGCTTTGACATCTTGCACTTCAGCTCAGTAAAACAGGGTGACAGTCTAATGGAAAGATGTAAAATTACTTGGTGCAGTAGGTCCAGAAGGAAGAAGCAGGAAATGGCCAGTGCCAGGTTACCTGAGAACATGGCAGAAGAGCCTGTGCTGCTGGGTTATTGTCTCTGATGGTGGAATTATCCTCCCGTTCTGAAAACTTCTGGAGGAGTAGAGTGAGGATCAGCAGTTGCTAAGGCTTTGGTACGCTTGAGGACAGAACTCCCTTTCAGAGGGCAGACTGGAGGAATAAACTGCAGGAACATAATGGAATTCAGCAGAGGCACATGCAAAAGGAATAACCCCAATAGCAGTATAGGCTGGAGACTGACTGTTTAAGAAACAGCTCTGCTGTTAAGTACATGAACATCGGGATAGACAGCAAGCTGAGTATGAGTGGGGATGCTCCGTGGCAGCTATGAAGACCAACAGTGTTGTCAGCTGTTCTGACAGGAGCATGGCCAGTAGATGGAAGTAATGATAATCCCACTTTACTCAACAGCTGAGAGACCATGTCTAGAATATTGTGACCAGTTTTGAGCACCTGATACAGGGAAGGTATCTGTAAGCTGAAGTAAGTTCATTAGAGGGCCACCAAGACAAGGGGCTGAAGCACCTGTCTGACAGGAAAGGCAGCTGATACTGGGCTCGTTCAGCCTGGAGGAGGCTTCAGGGCAGGAGGGACAATGTCTGCCTGCCTGCAAGAAGTGTACAGCCTCTTCAGAGCAGTGATGCACGGCGGGAGGAGCAAGCAAAAGCTGAATTGAGTACGTATAAAGAAAAGCTTTTTCACCCTGAGGATCAGCAGGAGGGGACCAGGTTGCCAAGAGGTGAGCAGTGTCTGTCTTTAGAGCTCATCAAGGCTAACATCAGTAAAGCCCTGAGTAAGCCTGTCTGTCTTTCTTGGTGACAGGACCTTGGGTGACCTTGCTTTGAGCAGGAGGTTCAACTAGAGACCTCTTCAGGTCCCTTCCAATCTAAATTACCCCCCAGTTTACAGTGGTTGACTCAGTGGAGTGTTATGTGCATTGTAGCTTCGGGGGGCTTCCCCTGATGGAAGGAAAACATCACTCATCCATGGCTTTTTGCGTTTGGATAAGGAGGTTCTGTACAGACCTTGTAAGCAGAAGCTGCAGCAAGCCCACGCTGTTTTAATGTGCCCTTGACAGCTTTAGACTTCACACACAGCTCCACCTCCTGGCCTAAATACAAACATTATGCTTACTTGGTGGTGAGACTCTAATTAAATGAATATATGATAATTTATTTGGTATGGATTTGAAGTGACATCACAGCCTTTGGTCTTACAATCTGCCTTCGGAAGAACATGGGGTAAGCCACCATTTCAGGCACACCAAAGCAGCTGTTGTAGGATTGCATATGGGTCTTCAGAGGAAACAAATGTCATCTAAAAGTGGCTTTAATGATGGGAGCATTTTGAAAGGCCTTTTAGTAAGTGTCTTGCAGAGAATCAGGTTTTATTTACAAATGCTTAGAGGTTAGAGGTTATATCTATAAAGTAATAGAGGTAATATCTATAAAGTGCACCTTAATGCTGGATTAAGGATAGGCAGGTAAGGCCCACTGAGACTACAGGTTGGTTTGGGTGGGGTTTTTTAGAGGCTTTCTGTTGTTCATGCACAAGAGCTATTCTCTTAACTCAGATCAAGTGTATCTTTCATATGAGGAGAGGCTGGGAATGAAGGTGAGGAAGCCACGCTCAGAGCAACATGCAGCAGGCACAGATTGAAACATGAAATTCCATTTGAAAACAAGAAAACTGTATTAATGTGAGCAAGTCAAACATGGAAACAGAGAGGTTTTAGAATCTCCATTCATGGAGATAATTCAGCACCTGAATGGACAAGGTTCAGGGCAACCTGTTCTGGCTGACCCTACGTGAGCAGGATGGCTGGACAAAATGATCTCAAGATGTCCCTGCCAACCTAACATAGTTCTGTGGTGCTGTGAAATTTCTACTGACATGTAGCTCTTGTTTTCTCTCATGTCTCTTGTAGGTGGTGGATTCCCAGCTGGCTTGCATGATGAATGAGAACAGCATAGATTACATATCTCGTTTTAATGACCTTGCCCAGGAACTCTCAATACCTGAGCCAACTCGCAGGGAAATCCTGTTTGATGGTGGTACCCCAATTGGGGATCTCTCACAGTGAGTGTGTAAGACCAGCAGGCTGGTGGAGACTGTTCAGCTAATGTCAGAGCTTGCAGTGCTGGATCATGGCAAGGGCGGGTTGTAGAGAAGCAAGTGAGGTTCAGTTGTTCCTGTCTTGTGCACTTCTTGCAGACAGAAGCATTGTCTTCAGAGGTGTGAAGAAGTATTTTCAAGTCCTAGAATGTGCAATATACTGGGAACAACAAAACATGGAAATAGTATTACAGGAAATGGTGTGTCCTCTGCATCAGTGATACAAGATGGCAGCTCTATGGGACAGTCCTGGACTTGAACTTCAGAATGGCCTAAGCAAGAAGCTCAAGCAGGGAATAGCATTGCCAGAAGCTCTGCTATGTGAATTATTTTTGTGTTGTAATCAGAATACCTTGATTTGGGATCCACATTTGGAGCTGTGGAGGATGAACAGTGGGGTTGGGGATGGGAAACATTTTGCATTTTGACATGTTCTGGTTGGCACTCCTTTTGTCAGTCAATCAAACTGAAGCCTCTTGCTTTCTCTTCAAAGGAGCTGTGACTCTACAGTGCTTCTTTTTTATAGAGCAGTCTGTTTCTTTGGCTGTGTTTTGTTGTTGACCATTCCAGCAGGGCACATAGCCGCTTTCTTGGTGGGGGGGGGAGATCTGGTTCACCCTTCTCCCAGACTGCATGGATCCTTGGGGAGTTATCTCTATGTCTAAACCCCATCGCATGGCACAGTTGCCATTTTCATCGTCCTGACTGCACTCGTGTTTCTCACCTTTGAGGTTCTTCATCCCATTGCACAGTTCATCCCATGAGTGGGGGAGGGCTTTCTTCCTTTCCCTGAAGAACGGTTGGTTTTTCAATCAGGAAACACTGCAAAAGAGCCTACTGGAATCACTATGAAAGCTTTGTCGCAGTTAGCCTTGGCTTTGCTGGAAACCTTTATGTATTGCCATCTTTCTTCACAAAACCTGAGGATTTACTTGGGAGAGGAAATAGGAGAGATTATTATAATACATAGAAACACATAACATGTTAACGCTAAAGTTGTTGAGAACTGTTTGTGTCTTGAAGAGGAGAGGTGTTAGTCCAAGCTTAATCCCTTAGTACTTCCTTACTTCCTCCTTGTTCTGTGAATTCCAGATGCTCTGTAGTACCTCAGGGCATCATTTTTCACTATGGTCACTTCCAGGCACTAGTGGATATGGTACTCCCTCTACTGAATCCCTATGCATTCAAGGTTTTAATATTGGAAAGACCCAGATCCTGATACCAGTGGGTTCAAAGGAATGTGAAGTTACTTTCTTGAGAGCTGGTTTTCCATCAGTTCTACCTTGACAACTCAGGAAACTTTTCCTATTTCCTTTCCTATCAGTCGTGAGATGTAGTACTTTTATTGCACCCCTTTTTTAAGCACTTGTCTGCTTCTCCAGTAACAGGATGTTCCTTGGCTATTTTAAGTAGCTCTGAACTGATCCAAGGGGCTAGTCATATATAAACCTCAACTTTATATTACTAATAAATAGACAAAACTTCTCCATCTTGTAGACTATTACCAGGAGCTCATTTTCCCAACTTGCACTGTACTTGGTGTATGGAGATCCACCTGCCTTTAGCTGCTTTTTACAAGGCATGTGACTGGGCATTTCTTTTTGTAACCCTGGTCATGATGCACTGATTTGTATTTGGTGTTTTCCCAGTCACTTCATCCTGCTTCAGGTCGATTATTTTTAACCACTCTATGGTTCACCTTATGCTTTCTGTCAATAAGAGAAAATGGAACACACTTTTTGATGCATCTTTTGTGTGGCCCAGAACAACCTTCCTGATTTCAGTCAAAAAGTAGTGATGTTTGGATGCTATTCCAGGACACTGCGTGTCAGGTTGCAGCTCTTTAACATAGGACCCATACAGATGTGCAAAACCAGCATTAGAACAACTAAATGTGCCCAGCAGGGAGGCAAACCTGTATTACGAGCAAGAAAACAATCATGACTAGAAGAATGGAGAGCTTCCTACCTGTGGGCTCACTGCCTGTTCTGACCACGTCGTGTGTTACATTAAGTCCTGGCCTTATTTCTCTTTTGTTATTCTTTCAGAGCTTTGTTAGAGAACTGGATGAAATGATCAGGAAATCATGTCAACCTAAAAGGGAAAAGGTTGAAGGCTGCCAGCCAAATGAATGCTGGGGATGGGGTCGTTCTGAGCAGTGACCCTTGGTATGGAGAGGATACCTGTGGGTCTCAATAGTCACTCCCTCAAGAACTTTGTAAGTGTTACTTGGAATCGAGCTGTATTTTGGCATGGTCTTTCCCAGATAGTTTCCTCTTAGGTTTGACTTCTTGCATTATTGATGCTGATTATCCTATATGCCTTGCCTCCAAAAACCCTTTGGACTTGCAGGACAAAAGCAGAGGGCTCCTGCTGTGGCTGTGGGTTACAGGACATGCAGGATATGTGATACATTCTAATCAAGTACTGTATAAAAGAACGAATCTGAACTCTTCAAGTTCTAAACATGGGAAGAGCAGCCTGATGGTCTCTGGTGCGTTTAGGTGGCTTGACAAGCTTTTTGTCTTTACCCCTGCTGGTAATGGGGTGGATGTGATACTAGGTTTGACTCCTTGGCTGCCTGGAACAAGTGCTAGTGTTGCTGCACTGACATGGCGGAGCACCAGGGTCTGGCATATAGGGACCTGTCACGCTGCACTTCCTCAGCTGATTCCATTCCCATAGGGGAATAATAGACTAGAACGAAGTCAGCAGAATGCCTATTCCTAATGGTGCCATGAGATCAGACAACTTCAATGTGCTGAATGTCTGCAGGTAGACTTGGATCAGCAAGTAATAACAAAGTGGAGATGACAGAGGTCAGTCCAGCACTCCTGATTTTGTGATTAGAAATGTTTGGCATCAGCCTTTTAAAGTTGTCATGATGAAACCAAATCTGATTTCAGAGCTGTAACACTTCGTAAGCTCCAGTTTAGTCACAGAGCCCTTTAAGGACAAGTCTTACCAGGGAAAAAGAAATTGGACATAACAGATCATTGTGGTGATGTTGAATCAATGCAGAATTTGTTGTCCCTGTTATGTGAAAGGTCACTTGAACATACCTCTGAATGCACCAGCTCTAGATTTTAGGTGGATGTGCTTTACAATTGTAATCATCAACAGTTCGTGCCTAAAGCTGCTCAGCTAAAAGTTAGTGGGTTGGGGTGTGTACACACACACACACACACACACACACACACATATATGCATGCTTGTGTGTGTCTATTTACTTCTTGTAAAACACAGAACTTTCTCATTGTTACTTACTCAGCTTCCCTAACAGAAGCAGTAAGATCCCTTTGTGTAACAGTGCCAGCCCAGCCTGCACACACGTTCTGGCAGGTTACACTGACCCACACACCATGGGTTTTGATGTGAAGGTGACATTGTCAGCTTAACAGCTCCTCGGGACACTGTAGGGTGGTTAGAGAAGACAAATGGACACTAACAGCCTCCATTATCAATTGTTCCAGGCTCTCCCCATGTGACTGTGTATAATAAGGAAGTTCTGAGTCATTCAGCAAGGTGAAGGGTGGAAAGTACAGTTTGTTGCCATCATGGTCTGGGTGACAAGCAGCATTACATCCTAGGGACTAGAGCTGCCCATGTGTGTGATGGTTTCTGCTGGGTGTTGCATCCTGATTACCCCCACAATTCACTTTATCCTTTATCACTAAACCTACTGAGCATAGGAATACTAACTTTTTAATACAGCCTTCTTTTGACAGCCCTCTCTATTTTGAGATTAAGTGGATTGGATCAAATATAACCCATAAAGACACCGCAGTTATTGACCCCACAGGTCCCGGAGTGGACATGGAGCTGTATTTTGTTCTTTACAGCCAGACTTTGGATGCATTTATAAGGAAAGTACTGCACTTTTGTTCTTTTTTTTTACTTTTCAAACCTTTGAATCCCTTAATTCCACAGCAGTTTGTCCATGCTGACTACGTGAGACCTTGGCAAGCACTACAGCAATAAGTTATCATTCATTACTGAAACATGGTAACTGCTTTAGAGCTTATGGTTCTGGCAGCAAAGTTTAATGCTGTTTCTTTTAATAATAGTTAAGCCATATCATCTAGGGTTTCTGGCTTGAGATGTGGATTTGTTTTATAGATTATAAATATACCTATATAGTGTATGTATAAAGCAGAATGCCTGTCCTTACTGATTATTTTTTGTACCATATTGTAAATTATATTATTTATTCTTTACCAATTTTGGAAAAAGGTGGTTTTGTTATTTAATATAATATACAAAAGCTGTTAAACTTCCTCTGTTTAAATTTCCAATTCAACTTGTAAAGCTGTTTTTATTCTTGTGCATAAATACATACTAATACTTGGTCTAACTTGCATGCAGTGTGGTATTTACTGTTTGTGCCCTCTCAGATCTTGGTTTTATTTCTCAATTCAACTTCATTGCTCATGGCAGGGGGGTTGGAACTGGATGATCTTAAGGTCCCTTCCAACCCAAACTATT
>JBAFWW010038862.1:0-19315 GCA_036873685.1 Agapornis canus | reverse complement strand
GGCGCTCGGGGCCCGGCCCGGCCCGGCTCGGCCCGCAGGGAGCGGGGCTGGGTCCTGCCGTCAGGGCTCTGGATCCTGAGGGGCTTTGTGCCCTTCGCTCCTCCTCGGGAGGGAGCGGGCTCTGGTCCCGCTTTGTGGAGCTTTGCGAACGGCGGCATGAAGAGATGTGAGCTTGCGTTAGCCGTGCCGAATCGGAGATGTATTGTTACACTTGGACGAGGGCACCTATCTTAATGTGTAGCTGGAGTGATTAATCCGTGCAGGAGGTAATTGTGTGCTCGGCGGGGAGGGAAGGAAGGAAGAAGGAAGGATTTCAAAGTCGTGGAAGGGTGTTTTAAGTCTGTGTTACTCCAGTCGCTCTAAGCTATGACCTGGTTTTAATGTGCTTCTGAGGATGCTCTGCCCTTACTATAGTCTCCGAGAAGATTTTGTTCTCATGGCAGTTCTGAAACCACATAATACTCATAAGTTTGGTTTCAGGATGGAGCCCAGGCTGCAGACCAGAACTGTTTACGTTGACAGCAAGCAAAGGTGGTCTTGTTTCAGCTTGTTCCCTGGCACTGCGGCTGTGGACGGGCTCCAGCAGTGCAGGCAGCAGCATCGGCAGGTCCGGCACAGCACATGCTGCAGCACAGGGTCTTTACTGGGCTCCACAGAGGGGCCTCGCTCCTGACACACGGCCTGTGCCAGCAAAACCAGAAAGCATTCTGTTTAAGGATGCTTTTCCCAGGGTTTGTTCATTCCCTAATGGAAACCTCAGTTCATGGTAATGTAAATCCCCATGCGGCTCTCGATGATGTGGAAGTTTCATTAATTAAACTACATCCAACTCAAAATCCCTGCAGCAGTTGCCAGCAGCTGAGGAAGTGGGGAAAATAACTCCTCCTAATGTGAAATTACAAACAAATGCTTTGCTCTTTGAGAGCTCCCTACTGCAGGAGTATTACTGCTAGAAGTAAAGTAAAAATGCTTTAAATCCAAGCTTCCACTTAAACAATTGCTCCCTGGATAGCTCTGCACATTAACTGGGTCACTAGAGGTAAGACTGGCTTGCTGAATCAGCTGCCTGCTTTTATTAAACCTTACTAATGATGCTTTGTATTGTTAAGGAAGTCTTGCTTTCCCAAAATAGAAGGAGGAGGTGCACGTTGAGAGCTCCTGCTGCTCCGAAGGCAAAGCAGGACAGGGTTCAAGCAAAGCAGGACAGGGTTCGGCCTTTGTGCTGTTGCTGCACACTGCAAAGATGAATTGCGTTTCTGTATCCTCAGCTCTCCTGGTACATGGGCAGCTTCACAGCTACTCGGTGGGGCCCAAAATGTTACTTGTAGCCATCCTAAACATATGGCTACAGATGTGTGCCTTTATAGAGCCAGTGTCTTGAGGTAGGTAGTGGATGGGCCTTGGCATCTCTTCCGTAGGTCAGCTGAAAGGTTTAGTGAGGAAAGGGCATTCAAATCAAGTGTGTTAGAATGGGGGGGGGAGACCACAAGAACTAATTAGAGGTTGCCAAGCCTGCCAGAAGAAAACAAAGCAATTGGCCAAAGCTTTTCAATGTACTGGGGGGGGGGGGTTCTTAGTTCAGCTGCTCCAGGGGAATGGACAGACTTCTGGTCTACTGGGGCAGAGGAAGAGGCAGGCTTTGATTGCCTGGAAAACCAAGGGGGCTGTCAGTGCTGTTTGAAAGAGCAGAACACCTTCCCTTTTCCCTCTCCTCCCAAAGGAAGAAAGAACTGGCTACGGGACAGAAATATCTGTGTAACCTGGCATAATACCAGTGTAAACTAAAAGGACTGTAAAGCGTAAGTTGAGTTTCCTGGTCCTCTGTAACCAGCTAACAGCTGGTTACATCTAACACTGGCTTCTCAAGAAAGCAGGTAGTATCGTGGATCTGTGGCCTCTTGGACACAAAACTGTAAATGAACCTTGTGCTCAGATAGGAATCTTACCTGTGCAGTGGAGCAGGCAGTTGTCTACTGAAAACCTAGCTACTCCCTCAAGGTAAAGAGCTTCCTTAAATGCACACCCATGCAAAGGGTTACAACAGTGACATGGGCCAGTGAAGGCAGTCTCTGAGGCTGGTTCTGTCTTTATAAACTACTCCCAGACTGAAGAGGAATGTTTTTCACCTTCCTCACAGAGACACTGGAACTCCTTTCTGCATCATGAGATCCCAAATGCTGACAAAGCTCAGTTTCTGACAGGGCAGCCAAATATTTCTGCTTTGGGGGAATTAAATCTTAGAGTTAAACTGGAGTAGTTCTTGTCTCCTAGAGGAACCTCTCTGCTGGCAGATGGCTACCTGAAAAGGCTTGCTTCTGTCACAGACCTATGGAGGGGTGTGTTGTATTAATTCACTGACATTTGAGTTCTGTTTGGTAGAGTGGGATAAAGATCTTGCGCTGTAGAACTGATTTCTTTGTGTAAAGGTTAGTTTAGGGCACAGATCAAGCATTCAGATTATAAGAGGTATGATTTGACTGCTGCTTTTGCACAGCTGCTAAGACTGTGGGTAATGGGTCAAGTAGACATAACTGTAAAGGTCATTTTGATACCGAGGTATTTCCCAGGCGCTTTCTGTTATTGTTCCAGTTAATTCCACTGATTCTACTCCTAAGAAGTGGGTCAGTTCCTTTTCAGGGCAGGACCTGAAGCCTGTTGAACAAGGAGTAGGTATTACTCAAGGACAAACATACCTGTTTGCGAGAAGTCAGCTCATTCCTGTTGTGTGTGAGTGTCTGTTGAATATAACTTAACAGACTTTGAGGAGCTTTGGTTGTAATAGGTCTACATCTTCACCACAAAAACATTGGCTCTTTGGCATCCCACCTTTCCACTGTAAACTCCACAGCAGCTGATGTGACAACTGAGCAAGGCTGAGCATATGAAATACCTGCTTTTATTTAGAAGGTGATGGGTTTGAGCATATGAAATACCTGCTTTTATTTAGAAGGTGATGGGTTTGAGCGTATGAAATACCTGCTTTTATTTAGAAGCTGATGGGTTTGAGCATATGAAATACCTGCTTTTATTTAGAAGTGGATGGGTTTGACTTGTAGCACAGATGCACAGTTGGTATGTGCAGCTGAGCAGAAAGTGGGGTCCTGCCATGGGCTTGTCTTCTCCTAATCCCTTTGTCTGAACACCACAGGTAGCTCAGTCACTGCTTCTGGTGGCACTGTGCTGACTATTCCAAGTCCCTGTAGACAACATACAATGATCAGGTTGACTGACTGGAGGCTGGCAGTGTTTGTGCTAAACTTGAGTGTATTTTATTAGAGCAGCTTCTGATGAGTGGGTACTTGATGGATGAAGCTGAATTACCTGGAGTGAATTCAAATCAGTTATTCATAACTACAGGGGAGAATGTAGGCATGAAATACTTTAACTGCTGGAAATTCCAGGCAAGCTTTTGTCACTTGCTTCTGTCATTCTGCACCATAGGGTGTTAAAGCCCCCAGGAGGAGGGTGTAGCAACCTCTTTGGGAGTACAGAGGAAGTTTCTTCTTCAAGCAGGCCACACCGGATGGCATCCAGTATCTTTGGAGCATCAGAACAGCCTCAAAACATTCCAAAAAGAACAAACCCTCCAGGTAAGAGCTGCCACCTCCTTCGGCACGGTTGGGCTCTGAATGGCAGCACAGAACTGGTTTCGTATTCCTCAAGTGGCACGCTGATCTGTCCACCTGCTTATGTTAGACTTTTACAGACTGAGTGGCCTTGAGCAATGAACCTGTTCAGAGTTCTGAACATCTGACTGTATCAGTCACCTGTGTGGCCATAGACTCCTTAGCACATCATCCAAGTCTAATTCTTTCAGGGTTGAGGTCTAGGCACTGGTAAAAGGAAGCTGCTTCTGTTCTAGAGCTGTGTCATCAGTTAGCTGCAGTGAGTACAGCTGTGGATTTGGAGTCTGCTAGTGACTTGGTGTCATGAAGGATTGCAGTTAGGATCTCCAGGCAAGCAGCAGTAAGTGTCCAGGCTGCAGGGTTCCAGAAGTGTGAAATTCTTCTATCTTTTTGTAATGTAGTGTGTAAACCTCAGTCATGTAGGAGACACTAACCCACCAACTGCCTTGCAGGAGGAAAAGAGAGCGGCATTTTTGAGGATTCTAGTTCTCCTCAGCCTCGTCCACGCATGAATCCACCTGGTGGGAAGACAAGTGATATCTTTGGGTCTCCGGTGTCTACCGCTGTTGTGCGAGCACATCCAAACAAGCCCAAGGTACTTGTGCTGGTTCTTTTGCTGTCAAACCAAGGAGCTCACCCCACAGCCCTATCACAGGGCAGTGCCTGTATTCCGTTCCAGTTGACAGACCTGAACTATAACGTAGGGTAATGTCAAGTTATGCAGTTATTCCCAATGACTCTTTGGTAGCCTGTTGTCTTTGGCCCATCAGATCTCAGCAGGCTCTGCAGTTTGCAGTGAAACCATTCATTAGACTGTGGATGTGTGTTCATACCAGTGAGCTGCAGTCATAAATCTTCACATGGATTTTAAGATGAGGTATGTAATAGTTGCAGAGGCTTGTAGTTATGGCCAAATCTGGTTTCTAGAAAGGGAGGACACATTGCAAATACTTGCCAGTTAGTTTATTTAAATGCTCTTTATTCAGATTTACAACCAGCTCTCTTAACTCTAAGTAGATACTAGTAAGTGAGTAGCTACTATGTTGGCGATGGGTTTGAGATGTCAGCGTGGAAAGCGAGCATCCCATGAAACGCAGCTCACTGCTGAACAACGAGCAGCAGCCTCGTGTCCTGGAGCCTTTAGAAGGAAAGAGGCACACTCTGGAGGAGATTTGGGTGGGTTTGTGTCATAAAGGAGGAGGGGAAAAAAGACTCAAAGGTTGGGAGGTGGATTTTTTCAGGGGTAGTGCTGGTGGTGTGGAAGGGGCTTTTCTTTGTTCCTCTGCACCTCTTCTTTGGGCTGATCTCAGGGGGGGTTTAGTCACCTTTTAAAGAGTGACATTTATCCTGTGAATTCCTGTCTGAATGGAAGAGAACGCTTTGGAAATCCCTGTCTTTAATTAGAGCACAGGGATTGAGGGAATACTGGGATGGAAACACTATATTTCATGGGGGGGAAAACATGCAAGCTTTCCTGAAGCATTGCTGGGTAGGAACGCCAAGAACCAGTTGGGATTGTCAGGGATATGACTTGGCTGTTGGGTGCTGTGGACACTCGCTGAAGACCATAACTGCTGCACATACATGGGGTGCTCAAGGGCTGCCTGTGCTGTGGTGAACACCAGCTTTTCCTGGGCAGTAATGGGCGCTTGACACGAGTGGTAATTCCAGACCTTTGGACTGAACTGTTCATCAGAGACAAAGCTTTAAACTCCTGATGAACTAATGTAATGTCTTCATCTGGATTTCAGTGAGTCGGGTGGGATGTGCACCGTGGCAGGAGTCACTGCCTACCGCTCCTTTTGGGGTTACGTAGCTGTGGAGGGGACGAAGGACAGCACACAGTGCCTGTAGCTGTTGGCTTTTACTGTGCTAAAGGTGTAAACTTAGATCAGAAACAGAGCAAAACTTTGTGAAGGATTTTGTGGAAGACACTGTTTGAGAACAATAATATTCTAAGATAGTTCTTGCTTTCTTTGCAGGATCACATTGTCTTGAAAGAAGATGAAACACCAAAGAAGCTTGAAGGTCAGCAAGATAAATTCCTATCTCTTGAAGAAGTTAAGCTCTGAGGGATAGTTTCTTATGCTTCCTCTTGAAGACATGAGACTAAGGCTGGTATTTGGGTTAATATAAACGGAGAAGTTTTCTTTCTGTTAGACAGAAATGTAATCACTTGTGTCAGGGAAGTGATTTTCCTCCTCTGAGAATATACTTTGATTGATGCCGTGTGTGTATGTAGTTATATGTGAAATCCCTAGATAACAGCAAAAACCAACCTGTCAGCTTGCTTCCTTCTCCCTTGCCATCTCCTTCAAGTGTGCAATCTTGGCTGCCTGTAGTTGTAAAGAGCAAATAGCTGACTGAAAACATGTATGATTGCTTGGTGGTGGTGGGTAAAGAATGATGGGAACCCAAGGTCAGCCTGCAAAGATCGACTGGTGCTTTGCATCCCTGAATTGTGTGACCCTGCCAGAACAGTTGTGCGGGTGCATTGCTCAGCTGACGTATCCGTGTTAGAAAGATGGTTGAAGGAAGAGAGGAATTGTTATGAAGAGTTAAATTCTTCCTCAGCACCTGCTTTCTGCAAGAAGAGTGAGCAGATGTAGAAACATCGGATGGGAGCCCTGGGGAGCAGTGCGGCCTGCCAGAGAGGTGCACTCTGTGTACTGCAGAATAGCAACAGCCATTGATCTGATTCCTTTCCTTTTTATTCAGCTGCAGAAAACATCAAACCAGAGCTGGAAGATGGAGGCGAGAAGAAAGATATGGGCAAAGAGGAGCGGCGCCCGGAGCCAGAGCCCAAGATAGACAATCACGAGCCCCGGTTAGGGCCAAGGCCACGCTCACACAACAAAGTCCTCAATCCCCCAGGGGGGAAGTCCAGTATTGCATTCTATTAGTCATCTGTTCCCTCTCACTGACAGAGTCTGCACAGAAATGCTTGTCTGTGGTTGCCAGATCAGCTTACGGACTGCTGTTTATGGATAGGTCATTAGGCAGATGATTGAGGTTCATGCTTAAGTGTTGTAAGGGTGGTTAACCTGATGATTTGGGGAGGGAGGGTTAGGGAGGGAAAGGGTCCCCGGTGGGAGATGCTGAGTGTTGGCCTGCCTGGGTGGGTAGCCAGGGGCAGCATTAGTGTAACTTTGTGGAAGAACAGTGCTGTTTGTGGTGAGTTCATCAGACTGAGGTTCTCAGCTAGCAGGTGGCTCAGGATGCTCTCGTGGAGTCTGGCACATCCATTCAGCCACCATGTAAAACATGGTGAATGGTGAGGACCAAGAGACCACCCCAGACAGCTTATGCAGGAGGCAGGCAGGCAGAGTCTCCCTCTGGGGCCCAGGATGCAGCCTCACACAGGAGCTGGTAGCAGTCACTTGAATGTGAATGCATTCTACAGGAACTATGATGCTGTGGGTTTGAGTGTCTTCCATCTCTGTTTATTTTTCCTCCTTTCATGCATCGCAGCACATGATTGCTGATACAAGGCCAACAGATGCTAAAAGTCTCTTTTATACTCATGAACCGTCATAGGTTAATACATATGGTGGTCTTCCCATCCCCAGCGTATTCAGGCCTTTCTGATGCTTTCAGTAATCTAATTACTACAACTGGCTCTTGAACAGTGATGGTATCAGTCTAAGACACTGCTCCATGAAGGTGCTTCTAGAGGACTTCTATTTCAAGTATCCTTTTCTGCAAGCACATTTTCTGGTAAAGATGTGGCTGCAAACAACAGCTTTATGGTGCTCTTTGAACAGAAGCTACTTCAGGTGTCCACTCACCACAGAGACTGTCCTGTAGTGTCCAGTCACTGCCTCTGACCCAGCCAGTGTAGAACTGCCTCAGCTTCTGCACAAGTCTTTCCTTTGTACCCTGCAGAAAGCAGGACTGGTTCTGCTGGCTTGACCACAGTGCATTAGTGTGTCTGTGCTGACTCTGTTGGTGACTCTTGTCTTTGGTCAGCCTTATTTTTGCCTTTGACTGCCTCAGACTTTTCTTAGTGAGGCTGTGAGGAGTACCTGGGTTTTCCCAAACCAGGACCTGTAGCAGCTGTGGGACATGCTGTGGGCTGCCCTAGGTGGAGAAACAAACACTAGTGATACCAGACGTTTGGTTGAGCTGGCTCTTAAATCATGCTTGGAAGATGTGTGTGTTCTGAGCAAACACACGTTGAGGAGGGGAGCTCCCATCATTTGGTCTCTGCATGGACTTTCTGGCCATATCCAGAGGTATGAGCTGTGACTGTTAACATGAGGTGCTTACTGTTCAGTGGGTTTCACAGTGACTTTTTACATTTGACATATCGAAACAGGAGCTGTTCAGGTTCACCAAAGAAAAAGTGGCCTTACCTGCCTCTAGCTGCTGCTGTTCTAGCCCAGGTTCCCTGGGACTGGCTCTGCGATGGGGGCTAAAACACCCTGTGGTGATGGTGCTTAGTCAAGGGCTCAGTCCAGTGCATGCCAGCCATGGTGGATGAAGACTTGGTTCCCTTTCCAGATACTGGAAGTAAAATACATTGGGCTGTGCTAAGAGTAGAAATAGCCAGGAAAAGCTGGGATTTTGGTGTCTTTGTACCTTTCAGATAGGTTTGGAACTCCCTGTCCTTTGCCCTTCTGGGAAAACAGGAGGAAAAGAGTGGCTCTAACTGCAGCCCTGAAATGGGCTTGTGTTAGTTCCAAACATACATTTCCTAGCAGCAATGCTCGAGTGTGTGCTGGCTAGACTCCAGCTGAGTCTGAGCCATCCATTTGAGCTCCTGCATCCAGTACTTGACAGGGTTTAGGAAGCCACCATGTGGAAAAGTCAACCGGAGACTCCTTTCTGCACTGGAGGGGCTGGTGTAATTGCCATCTCCTGTAGCACTGAGCCTTGTGTGGGCATCTTCTTGCACCTGCTGTGCATTGGCTGCAGTGCCTCTCTTTTAAACAGAAACTTCCAGCTAGGCCTTAAATTAGTTAATCTAGGTTAATTTTCTTGGGACTTCTTCCTTTGAATGTAAACCATGGTTTTAACTCATCAGATAGGATCGATACGAGCATTTTTCTGGGATGGAAGCAGTTTGGAAATCAAATGATGAATAATGCAATTGTCAATAAACCTCTGTATTTTGTTACTTCACTGTTGTGCTGCAGATGTCTGCCTTTATACATCAGTCGGTTCCTAGGTCAGTGTAGATACACCAGTGAGTTTTGTTATGCCAAAGTGGGAAGATGTCACAAGTATCTTTTGGCCTCTGCACTGAGAGTGTGCTTTGGAGATAGGGTGTTCTGCTCATAGGACAAGCACCTCTGATCCCTACAAAGGGCTCAGGGGGGATGGTAGTGTGGGCAGGCAGTTCAGGTTGGTGCCTCTTTGTGGGCATCATTCCAGGTGTACTGGAGTCATTTTGAGCTTCCCTACTGGGAGAGATGTGGCTTGGGGAGGGGGTTCTGCCTTGGGCTGCAGAGGAGGGAAAAGGGCTGAGGGAGCCAGGATTGCTCAGCCTGGAGGAGACTTGGGGAGACCTCCCCAGGGGGTGAGACTTGCTGGGGGGTGTAAGGACAGGGGAGCCAGGCGCTGCTCTCGATGAGGAGCAACAGGCACCAATCCCACCTGAACATAGGCAAGCACTTCTTTACTGTGAGGGAGGTCATTGGGGTAGGCTGCAGAGTGTGCTGCTGTGGAGATGCTCAGGCTCCAACCAGACACAGTGCTGGACAGCCTGCTGCAACTGACCCTGCTTGAGCAGAGGGTGCTGGACCAGATGAGCTCAGGACCATTGGTTTGCCACCAAACTGAAGTCTGGTTTTGCAGTTAGGTGACTCTCACCCCACCCCCAAATTTCTGCTGCACCAGACTCCACCAAGGAGGTTTTCATTGTCTGTGCTGTGAAATGAGCTCACAGCCCAACTTACCCATTGGAAACCGCTGCACTCTCAGCATGTTCTCTCCAGTGAATCAGTTCATCACTGGATGCTGCCCTTGCCTCAGTTGCTTTCAATCTACAGTGTTTGTATGAAATGCAACTTGAGCAGAGCTGGTCTTAAGACTGCAATAACATATACAGATCATTCACATCAGCATTCCCTGTGCTTGGCTGTGTTAAAGTTTACTTCATTCTTCAAGCATTCTCTATGCTTTGGTAGACTGTGTGAGTCCATGTGAGCAATTTGCGTGGTTCAGAAGGCAGTTGGCTGAGTAAAATAAGCCTCTGGCATTTGTGAGTAAAGAGCCCCCTGGTTTAAAGGACACAATTCCAGATCAAACCAAACCTTTTATGCTTTTGAGTGCAAATGAACTGGTTTGGCTTATGGACACATTTTTAGGAATTAAGCAATTAAGCCTGGCTTGTGTGCAAAAGGTAATCAGTGTGATGAATTCTGCCTCCCTCCTAAAGCATGGTGATGGTGCCACTTGCACAGGTATGTATTTAGTGAGAGCTGCATGCTCAGCTGGAAAAGTAACTGCAACCCCAGCCTGGGGGTTAGCAAGGGCTCATGTACAGGGCTTGCACGCTTTGCTACTCATCTCCATCACAGCTCCTGCGGCACTGATGATGCAGGATTGAGAAGCAGCTCTCCAGTGCCTTATGGACAAGCTTCAGCTGGGTACGCTGTATTCACTGTAGTGCTGCTCTTGAAGTGCTGCCCAAGCCAGGTTTCTGTGTGTTGGAGAATACCCAAGAACCATGCAGAAAGCACCTCTCGTGTATGGGCAAGGCAATAGCAAAGCTTTCTGTGCACAGTTCCCTTCAAAGACATTTAAAATACACAGGATAAAAACCTACTTTGAAGCGGAGGTGCCCAGTGCTGTGCCTGGCAGCTGTCACTGGTCTTGTACAGCCCAGGTTCAGCTGGCAGAGCCCTCATCCTCAGCTCCATCACCAAAGGCTGGTGCTGCATCTGCGGGGCCTCTGTCCTGCTCCACACACATGCTCTTGCTTGTTCTAGTCAGTGTTCCACCCTAGAATTCAAAGCAGCAATTAGTGACCCAAAGGAGACAGTTCTTCCTGTACACGTGGGCTGCTACGCTGCATCCTGCCCTGCCCCTCACCTTGCCAAGACCCAGAGCCACCATACCTCAAAAGTAGGCAAGAGCTCTAGGCTGAGAGTTCTCTTTTTATGCAGTTCCATTTTTGTGTCAGGGGAACTGCTGGAATCCACCCAACAGCTATTACATCAATAACAGCAACTTTGTGATGCCAGGCTAGTCTTTACCTCTTCTCACACTTACCTGTCTCTTGTCCACAGCACTGAGGCTAAAGGAGGCAGCAGTGCATGCTACAGTGTTTGCCAATAGAAAGATCATCACCTGTTGCCAGTGCCTTGTGGCAAAACAGGATAGACCAACCAGTCACCTGGAGATATTTAAGGCCCCTCTATAGCTTCTTGCAGCATCAGGTTGCAAATACACTGATTTCTGTTCAATCCACTCAAGCACTGTTGATTGATGCCTTTGCTTGAAAAGTAAGCAGCAGCATTCCCACCTGGACTGTGCTCCCAGAATGTGTCCCACGATCAGATTCTAAAGGCCAACTCCAGCCATCTGGGCAGAAGTTGCAAACCCCATTGCCATCCCTAAGGTTGCTTGGGAGACCACAAGAGGTACGGGTGACCACATGCTAGCCTGCTGGGAGGAATGAGAAGAGGGATCACAGCCTCATTTAAAGCTGGTAGGTGGTCGCTGGGTTAAAAAGGAATTATTCCCACTGACTAAGCATATACTTTCTCTTCAAAGCCTCTGGTATTTATACCTGCCAACCTATTGCCTGCTTCTAGACTGTTCCCCAAGTCTTCAAACAGCTGGAGACAGCACAGACAACAAATGCTATTTGAAACTGGAATAACCGGACTGCAGATTGCTGACGGGGAGTTAAACCTAATGGACTCAAAGGAGATTCAGGTATTCCAGTCAAGGTAAAAAAGCCCTAAGAAAAGCACGCGCAGATGAATGTTTCATGCTGTACCAAATGGGCCCTTGCTCTGCTTTGCATTTTGTTCTATATTCTTTGGGGTTATTTGTTATTAACCAGTCTGCAGCAACTTCAAACGGTGGCTGCTAAAGGTGCTTATTCAGAGCCCAGGGCAGTGACACAGGCCACGCAAGGGAGGAGCACAGCTCCAAACCCCCCCCCTGCAGCAGTGGAGCTGTGAACTTAGAGCAGCAAAGGAGTAATCCCCAACCACACAGTGGAGGAACAAAGGTGAATGCCAGGATAGCAAAGACTGGCAGAGCCGGTGCAGCACAGCCGGCAGCAAAGACACCTCTCAGTCCAACACAGGAGTCCTCTTACAAGGGATCCCAGGCTCCCACATCCCTGGTGACAGGAGTGGCTGTGCAGAGTGCACTGGGGTGACTCGCAGCGGCATCATTTCCTAGCTGCCAATGTTATAGTAGGCATAGATACTGGTTCCTCTTGTGTCCTCCCGAACTGAGGCTGAAACACTTGTCAGAATCAGTGTCTGCTATTCATGTGAAATGGCTGCTTTAATAATGGGGGAAGAAATCCCCACCATTATGCCCTGACAATCAGGGAAATAAGGAAGAGCTTGACAAAACAGGGACTGAGGACGTGCAGGTTGTCCCTTCCCATCCACTCGCAGAGCTTATCCTGATCCTTTCTGTTCCAGCCTCAGACTTCCCGAAACACCACACTTCCTGTGGTTTGATGCTACCATAGCACCATTAGGGACAGAGGGAAAACCAGGTTAACCTTATCTCTTGCTAACCAATGCAGAATCAAGTGTCTCTTGCAGTTTGCAAGGAATTGGAGGCCTGCCTGTCCAGCAACAACAGGCAAAATTCTGGCTAATGGGCTTGGAGCAAAGGCATTCCAGAAAGTCAGGCAAAAGGCACCAGCAAGCACTCCTGGGCCTGGATACCCACAGTTAACACACCAGCTGCTGCAGACAGAGCAAGGGAGCTGTCATGCACTGCCCCAGCAAGCTGAAGTGACTGCCTGCTGAGTGTAACTAACTGGATAAACTTGCTGAAAATGAAGTGAAGGGGAAGGAGAAGTGATAGAATTGGGATTCCTGATGTGGTTATTCTGTCAAAGAGTCGCTCTGAGCACAGACACGGGGGAAAGAAGGGGTTTAATGTGAGGGCTTGTAAACGAGTTTGATTCCGTCTGGTTTGTAGTGCCAAGCCTTTGGTCAATGTTCTGGTGTACAGCAGTAAAGCTGGTGCTTAAATGGCCATTTCAAGGTGGTTCTGCAAGTGCAGAGTGGAACTGCAGGTGAAAGCTGGGCACATACTCAATTACATCAGCACAGCTCAGGAGCAGCGGTTTGCTGTCACCTGTCCAAAGCAGGGTTTTGGACATTCCCTCTGAAGAGGCAGAAATCATCATGAACCAAACAAATAACCCCAAAGAACACAGAGCAATCAGAATGCTGAGGGGCAGGAAAAGGAGTCAAAAATAACCCATCAGAGTTGAACACCTGCACTGCAGAAGTAGGAGGATTCCCCCGCTGGCATCTTTAAGGAGACCTGTTTAGAGCCACGAGCATCCAAACCAAATTGTGTTTTCCTTGTCACCAAGTCAGCCTTTCACCTTTGTTAAGGGTGTGCAAAAATGGTGTTAAAGCTTTCTCTAATTCTTTACAGAACTCACAGTCATCCGGTTGCAACAGCTTCGAAATCTCAGAGTAAGCATTACTTAGCAACAACTAAAACCATGCGTGTTATCAGAGCGGCTCTCAGACTAAAGCTGAAATCACAGCACCGCACCAGCTACCAGGAAGGCTGAAAGTAACTTACAGCCGAACCCAGCTCACTGGCTCATTTAGCTATCTTGTAGCTACTTAAACCTGGCTTAGGGGCTCTCATGGCTGCTTACCCTTCATACCAGCCAGCCTCTGGACCTTTGCTGACAGGGAAGCCTATAGAACAAGAAGCGTTCCCTGAAGGACTGCAGGCCTCGGGACCCTTGTGCTCCCACCTGGGAAGCAGCACAGCAGGTTTGGCCAGACAGGGTGTGTTGAACACGGCTCCTGGTGCTGCAGGGAGGAGAAACCCACCTGTGCAGGCTGGCATTGCTGCAGGAAGGTGGACGCTGCAGTTCACAGGGACAGTGAGAGGGCAGCTGTCTCCTCTTGGCCGTCTCTAATGTCTTTACCTTACTGGTAAAAGATCACTTGTACGTGTATTATGACAATGATGATGACATTTCTTTGCTCCTAGCTTCATTGTGGCTTGCTATGCATCACTCATGAAATGCTACTAAAATAATGCTCTTTTTCTTTATGGCAGGCCTTTGCCAATCTAAAAGTTCATTATGGGGTGGATGCTGCATCATCCACAAACAGGAGAAAAGCAGCAAAATGACGAGCCCATGGCAGAGCCACAGGCCAGAAGCTGGAGTCCCAGTTTAGACCAGCAGGTCCATGCTTTGTTTGAAGCAAAGGAAGGCATACAAAAGGAAGTATGAGAACCTTGCACTGGGACACAAAGGCTTCCTCATCTGCAAGCCCTGGCTGATGCCAACTTCACTTTGTTCCAAACACAGCAGAGAATATGCAGGAAACCCAGGACAGAACTGCCCTAGGCCTGTGAAGCAAACCCCCACCCTGCTCCAAAGACAGCCCCTTCCCTGGACTATGAGAAAGGTGATATATCTACAGGCTGTGTTTTAAAGAAAGGGTTTCTTCCCCTCCTCCTAAATGTTCTGAGCCTCCTCTGACAGCGGTCCAAGCTTTAAATATTGGTTGAATCATTTCCCTTTAAGTTATTTTTGCTTTCCTTCAGAAGCCTCCCTCAGTTTTGAAGGCCAGAGCACCCTCCAGTCTTTGACCAGGTGTTGAAGTCATCTTTCTCTGTGCTTCATGACTGCAAGGAACAAACATTACCCCATATTTCCCAGACAGGGAAAAATCAAGGGCCTGCAAAGGCTCTGATGGGCCTGTATCAGTCAGTGGGACTGCAGCCATGGAGCAGTACCTGGCATCTGCCACAAAAGGAAAGATTCGATTATAGAGGAACATGATGGTGAGGACCAGGAGCCAGTAGCAGAGGCAGAGCCGCTTGATGTCCTGAATCCGCTGCAAAGAGAAGATGTGCAAAGAGAAGATGTGCAAAGAGAAGATGTGCAAAGAGAAGATGTGCCCTCACTCAGCAGGAAACAGCCCTCAGCCACACACTAACATCACTTTCTGCAAAGCCATTGAAGGTCATAAAAAATGCCAGAAGTAACAGCAGGTAAAAGGGAACTGAAAAACAGCTCAGGAGCATCTGAGTGAAATTTAGCGTGTGCGGACTCCCAAGCACTCCTTAGGTAACAATACTGAAGTCAGCAAAACAAAACAAAAGCTTTCTTCTTAGTTTTATAAAGGTTATGGCTGCAAGAGACTGTTCTAAACAGCTGGCTGCAAAAACTTCAGCGAAACGTAGTTGAAAGATATAGGACAAACACAAATCACAGCCCTAAGCTACAGAAACCATTAACTATATCATGAGAAGGAAGGTAAGAGATTTAAGTGCCATAAAGACTGCAACTTATTGCCCGTAATGCTTGTTGCTAGACAGAAGAATGCAGTGAGGAATGGGAGACAAGGGCCAGCAGAAGACAGTTCAGCACTGACCGTATCAGCTATTTTCTATCATGGATCCTGTGAGCCAGAAAGCAGTTCCAGAGGGAAGCTGCTCTCTAGTTTTATGTATAAAACCCTCTTCTGAGCCACCTACAGTCAAAAGTGACTGGCTCAGAAAAGTAGTGCCCTTTAGAGTCTCTGAAGACTGCAAATACACAAACTCCAAGCAGAAAGGTGACACTTGTTTGGTACCTTGCAGGTGCAATAACCTCAGCTTGACCTGAAGAACTGCTCTGCAAGGTTTAACCAGCATAAATGCTCTCTTCTGGCCAGGAGCAGGTTCACTACAGCTTCCCCTGCACTGCAAAAGCAGCCATCCCCCACGCCAGGCTTTCACAGATCAAGATGGAAAAGCTGTCCGTGCACCACGTACCATGTTTCTGGATTCCTGCTGGACAATCCCATCCAAGACCCGCTACTGTATGCCCACTTTACCTAGTACAGTGACTGTGAGGGCTGAAACATAGCCAAGCACACAGAGCAGGGTACCTGGGTAAAACACAAGAGGTGTTAGAAATTCCTCATTGTGGGGGTACCAATGAACAAAACATCTCTCCATTGCATAAGGAATGCAACAGGAAAAGCTAGGAAATAATGTGTCTCCTGCTAACCCCACCATCCTTTTTAGGCACTTCTCATAAGAGGATGGAACCCAAGGCCAAAGGACCACAGCAACTCACCTCCCCAGAGCATCCACTGTATTCCAAATGCCGCCTCAAACTGCTGGGTGAAGAAGTTGAGGCCACTCTCCAGTAGGAAGAAAGACAAAGTCAGTCCCAATGGCAGTGCCAGTTCCTTCTCCTTGAACCAGGCGGCTGTGATACAACTTGGAGAAGACGGGATTTTCCCTCGTGTACAGACAGAAGTGGCCAAAAGCATTGCACAGGAGCAACAAACACACTCTCAAGTCAGGATGCTTTAGAGGGGCCTCTACACATCCCAAGTGGAGGCATTACTTGTCAGCTTCATGGTCCATTTTAAATCCTGCTGGGACATGGGAGGTGAACTTAACCGTCAAACAAGGCAAGCAAAAAGCAACCCCAAAGGCATAGCAATCCTTTCAGTCCCCACCTCTTGGAGAAGGACAAACTTATTACAGGGGAAGACTGCACACATTTCAGCACACATTAAATCCATACAGCCCTTCAAGGAGCAGTGTTCTGTTAGCAAGGCAGGCTCCTGGTGCAGAGCGGGTGTAGCTGACAGGTAGCACAAGGGTTTAGGAGGCAAAATACAAATGTATCATGACCACCCTTCAGCGAGGTGTTGAATTCCTTACTAGTGAGTGACCCATCTCCAGAGCCAAAGAGCAGTGTTCCCGTTAGTATCATTGGTAGGAGGTATGATGACCCCTTGAAATGTCCACCTAAAGCAAAGACTGATGATCTCAACACAGTCAGAAGAGAGAAAATGAAGACAGCCACTAGAGAGAAACAGAAGAAAACTGATTACACAAACCTCAAAAGACATGCTGAGATAAGGACAAAAGCAGTCTGCGCAAAAGAGTAACCTCAAAACACACCAGAGGACCTGTGGGCTTCCATCAGTTTACCCTCATTATTTTAACTCTGTAGACTGGTCTCTTTATGGAATTACCTGGGAGTTCTCAAAGTACTGATGTTGTTATCAGGGTGCAAGGTTAGAGTGTCAGAGTGAGACAGAGCAGTTTGAACTCTCTGAAGTCCCTCTTCCTATCCTGATTTCTACTACAGACCGTGGCCTCGAGCAAGCCATCTCCTTCCCTGTGCCTCTGTCATCTGTAGGATGTTCACCTCAGTGACACAGAGATGGAATACAACTGCATTTGCTGGGACTGAGGTTTTTGTCCCATAAAAAACTGATAATGCTATTCCCTGGTAATGGGCATGTCAGAGGAAAGCCTATTCACTGCACTGCTGTGTAAGTTCAGTTAAGTCAGTGGTCAAATGGTGAAGATGCCTCGGTTGCCTCCGTGTTGCTGCTCAACTAACAGTCACATGCCCCACACACAGAGCTGTCCCTCCTCTCCCATCCCTCTGTGACCTTACTGAAGTGGAACCTTTGATTACCCCTTTGAACTGAGAGAACGGCCTGAAATCAGTACGAGAATAAATGACTTAGTGCACAGAACTTACAGCCATTTCCTAGTTTATCAATCAGGAATCCAGCCAGAATAACCACTACTGCACTTCTAGGAGAAAACGAAAGCAGGAGCATTGATGTCTTGTTGCTGGGAAGCAACTGGTAAACTACCCCACCCCTCAAAGCAAGAGAAAAGTGACTTAGGTCCAAGCACTAATTGCATACAAGTGGTATTGTGCAGCTATCACTATCAAGCCTTCGACGCAGCCAAGCATGCTGTTATGGCCCGTGCTGTTACCATGAGTTCCACTGGGGCAGGTCAAGTTCTGCGCAACAAGTCACAGAGCCTTTGGTAGGCAGCAGACACAGAGGAAAACACAGCATCCTTTTAAAAATGGAGTTAAACTCTGGCCTACAAAACCTCTATTTCTTCTACTCAGTTCCCACTTCCACAACCAGGAACCTGTGTCCTCTGCCAGGCAGCCATGAAATGAACAGCCACCAGCATTGCACATCTTCCCTTCCCCTTCCTGTGGCAATACTTTCAGGGACTCAGCAGTTTCAGACACACTCCAGTCCACAAGACAAGCCAGGAGGCTGCACCCTAAGGTTTATTTGATCCTTTAGTTTCTTGGCTATAGCTTAGCTTGATCTGACTCTTGATTACATACTCTAACATCTTGAGCAGTGTGTGAATATGAAACTTAGCAGTATCCCATATTAATTCACAGCTGTAAAGCATCTGCTGAAGAGCAGCAAACTGGTAATCATGGCATTGTTGGAAAAAGGTGAAATTTTATGTCAAAACTCGTCATATAGAAGAATAGAAATGCTTGTAAATCAATAAAAGGCCTTTATATGTATGTTAAAGTGCTGTAACTTTACTATTCTGTATTTTAGTCACTCTATAACCAAGATATTACAGTAGCAGCTTTAGCAGCAGAAACTAACCATGTATAGCTAGCAAAACTGCAAAAGAGAGCAATGGTTATGTTGTAAGCCTGTGGAATTTGGTGGCCCCACTAAACATGAGTTCATTGTTTCACACTGATCTTTGAAGGTAACTTTAGCTTTGAAGAACAACGTCTGTGTTGTAAGTCTGTGTTGAGATAACAGTGATTCAGTGACCCCAATAAAACAAACTGCTTCACAGCATCCTTCAACTCATCAGTTGGTTTGTTAGTGTCGAAGCAGAGCCTCCCAAACATCTGCTGGTTTGGGGTACTCCTCATTTGCCGTCCTGTAATCAATGCTGCAGGAAGGTCACACTGTCTTGGATCCTTGCTAGTTAATCAGAGAGTTATAGATATGGCTGGTGTCAGTTAATGATGGGATCACTGGAGCGTCCAACTGTGCCAAAGGTGGAAAGGACAGAGTGAGGAACACTGCTTCCTTCATCTTGAAGACCCCCACCCGCAGGAGGAAGACTCATTTACTTCATCCCGAGACCCTCGCCCATGGCCACAGGAGGGCACTGCGCAGGCGCAAAGGACATCCCGGCTCATTATAATATGAAGCGGGGATGGCTAATGAATATGTATAAGCGTATCGAGTTACCTAATGAATATGTATACCTTAAGAGAATAAATGGAAAGGGAAAACGACCCCGGGGTGTGCGTTGTGGAGGAGCAGAGCATCTCTGCGCACCCAGCGCTGCTTTCCTTATGGTCTCAGCCGAAATTGATTGAACCTAAATGAATTTTATGCCTTTTATGAAATTCGGCTTGGGGCATTTATTAAGCATTGGGTTTTTACTTTTTATAACAGGGATGGGAGCTGACTGTGAGCGGGGCTCATGAGGGGCAGCGGTCGGACTGGAAAAGCTTAAACGGCTTCTCCGACATAGGAGACTCTAAGATGGCGGCGCCGCACCATCGAGACGCGCCCTAGAGAGGCCCCGGCAGGACGGGTACTTCCGGTTCCGCCGCGGGCCGCTGGCGGAGGAGGGCGGCGGCGCCATCATGAGCTTCCTCAAGCGGTTCCCGCCGCCGGCCGAGGGGGTCCGGCACCAGCAGCCCGACACCGAGGTGGTGTTGGCGGGGAGGTCGTTGG